>JAPYYW010001375.1:0-30194 GCA_030522545.1 Cremastinae sp. A BG-2022a | reverse complement strand
CACACTTGAGCACCATGTTAAAGAACATATGTACAAAGTTTTAAGAAATTCTATAGAAAACCATTTTTACCATAGAACCACGGTAGAACTACCTTAATTCCGATTTGGAGGTTAGTAAGCGGTGCGTATAGGGTGTTAATGAATATCGCGCCCATTTGGTATGGGGCGCGCCGGTAACGTCGCGCGATACATACACCAGACGAGCACGGCCCGAGGCCAAGTTCATACCGCGCCGCGATGACATCAACCGTTATAACTCGTTCCCCCCCGCCACGTGCCCTCAACACGCACGGATGGCAATAATCGAGTCACCGCGCCGCTGGTTTCCACCGGGTAATGTATGCACGCACGTGATTCCTCTTCTATTTGTACATATTATTATATACATAGTTGAAAAAACGATGCACAACACACGTGAAGAAGAGACTACGCGCGACCCGTTGCTCGTCGTTCGGAATATTCGATCGCGCAGGAAAAATTGAGCAAAATCGCGACGATTATTTTGTTAAAATATACTCTCGGTTCGTGCCAGTTTTTCTCACAGGACTTAGTTTTATTATCTTATACTTACTGTTATTCAACGCTACACGCTGTATTATTATTCGTCGAACCGTTCTCTGTCCATCTTTTTCGCTGAACATGCCGCGCGGAATTCAGGGCGCGCAACAGGTTCTCATTAATCGCCGAGGATAAGAATTAAAAAGTAAAGTACAGAAGTTTACGTTCTCTAGGCCTCGGGAGTATATATATAACTCGCGACTCGTCATCGTTCTGCTTCGCAAAGAAATACACGGCTTGAGAAAGTAAAAAGAAAAGATGCTCGAGACGCTTTTGCCACTGTAGAGGATTTAATGGATTTGTCGAGAACGTCAATTTACACTTTTCTGTTCGTTACTCGAATGACGCGCTACTTCGTCGTCTTTTCAACTTTTTAAAAACTTTTTCCGAGCATTTGATTTCTCGAGTACGTAACTTGAGATAATGAGGAGGAAGTTTGGCGACGGATATATACGAAGGAAGGAAATGATGAATAAAATTGCGAGACCTAGATAACTGAAATCGAGGAGGAAGCTTTTCACGATTTAGCATTCCGAAAGCTCTCAGCGTCTCGTTCCTTTCTTCCTTCGAGATCGCGCTTCTCTCCCATGCCGTTTCATTACAGCGAAATTATTTCAATCGAACAATTGCCGAGGTGACCCAGGCGGGTCATGAGACCCAGACGATGCCTGGCGAGACGACGAGCAATCATCGCCGTTCGTTTTTCTACACGCTAACGCCTCGCCGTAGAATTGACGATCGGAAAAAAAGGAAAATGGCAACTGGAACGTAAAAAAAAAACAAAAACAAACAATGCGAAAACGGATTTCGATGCATATTTGTCTGAGAAACGTCCCTTGTCTCTAAAAAAAATGAAAAGTTGTCGATATTTTTTAAAAATACTTTTGCGAGAAAGGATCAAACGAACAACTGATTTTTTCATGATTATTGTAACTGTTTTTTTGTTTTTATAATTACGCAACAATGTAAATAATGTATAACGTCTCTCATAAATCTAGATGCGATGAACATGTCTGGCACTATTAAGTGCGCACCTTTGACATTTTAATTTATTTTACATGTGACATTGCTTCTCAGCATCAATGTATTTATGTACACGCACTTTTATTTTTTTTTTTTCATGATTATTCGGAAACGCGCCTCTCTATCCGCGAAATAATCGATTAACCAAATATTAGACAATTAAGGCCACGTTTCGTAGTAATTTTGTTCATTGTACAATTTTCGTTCGTTAAAAAACAAAGCATCGGCAAGATGTTCTTTTCAGGTTCTATTACATGATTAAAATAATAATATCCAGCTAAAAAAATAAAGAAAATATTATGCTTCTGATAATATAAATCGAATCACCGTCCCGGGTGATTTGTCATAAAAATTGCATTGCGAGACTAGAACCCTTATTGTTACGAAAATCATTGTTATGCCGAGTTCCATTTACTTTTCTTGCTCGACTGTGGGCAATGAAGCCTTGTCGTACGATGAAACATTTATTTCTTTTTTTTTCTCTCATTTTCCGTCCAAATTCTTTCGTAAGCTAGGCGAAGAGTTTTGACATTCTGAAATTTCATAAATTCATCATAAAATAATTCCTTTTATCTATCACGTATTTACATTGCGGCATGAGAAAAGACTAACTGCACGTATAATAAAACTGTAAAAAAATAGCCATAAAAGTCGGTTTCTTTTTTATAATACATAAACGTGCTTTTTTTCGATTGATCTCCAAAAATTCATTTTTTAAAACCCGTAGAAATATTTTTTTTTCTTTTAATGTTCTCAAAGCAAAACTTGACTTTTTCCAGTTTTATTATACGCGAAGATTGGGCTGTGTCGTTCGTTGAAAACGAAATTGCGGATGAAAGCTGATTTAGAAGATGTATATGTGCGAAAGGAAAGTCTACACGATCATTTCTGCGTCTCCTATCCTGCTGTCTTTTTTTTTTGTTCATTTTTCACAATAATTCGATGAGAGGAGCCGGCGAATGGAATCAATCTAAATTCTCCTCTTTGAGGGCTAAATCTACCGCGCAACCGACATCGTCGACGATGAAAGCCGGTTTACAGAGACCTTCCTCCATCGGCAAAAAGTCTCGAGGATTGTGCTCCGAAAAGAATTGCGAGTCGCGCCGGTGCACTCCGGTCTCGACTAAAATACTAATGCAGGCCTTTACTGTCGGCGACTTGATGTCATCGCCGAGGAGCATTTCCATACCGCGCGATTTCGTACCTTTGCCTTTTGAATAACGAGCCAAGTACTTGTCGTACAAATTCGCGCCGACGATATCCGTGTTGATGTTGTCTCTGAGAGAATAAAACCAGAGTCGTGAAATTGTCATGAACGATCTTCGAATCGGCAGTACGTTAACTCAACTCTTCACTTCTCTACTCAAGACCATATTTTAAGTTAAATTCGGCGTTTTAAAACTGCAGAAGAGTTGTTTTTTGAAGTAAATTTATTCCAAAATAGTCAATATTTTTTATAGCAGCCACATTCAAGATAAAATACGAAAAAATAACGTCAAGAGTAGAAAAGTGAAGAGCACAGTTAACGTACTGCCTTCGAATCGATTGGGAAGCTAGTAGGAAAAAGAAAATAAAAACTCACCCAATCGCATATATCGTGTCGATATTGTGATCAATGCCAATGGACTTGGCATGCTTCGAGATCATGTTGTTGGCATGATAATATGTTATTTCGCTGGGTTTACCAACGAGGGCTGTATACTTCATGTCCTTGCCAGTCACTTTCCGGTAAAGCGCCTCGAGACAGACCAAGAAAGCGCCGTGACCGTATCGCGGAATAGGAGCCGCGGAGACCCACAGTAGATCCATGTTACAGGCTAAAACTGGTATATGAGGATATGGAGTTACTTCCGGTAAGCCTGACGGCATTCCATTCGTCATTAAAAGATCGACCATCAACTGCAGAGGAGTTTCCCAGTTGGTTGGCTCGCTGAGCAGCAGAATACCCTCTATTCTCGGAAAATTAGGATCTATGGGTCCGCACTGTGGATTCCTCCTGTCCTTGTCGACATAATCTAAGCTTGGAAAATTTTTCACGAGTTCCTTCATAGTTACTGTCTTCTTGAAGCCCAGCTCGTTTGCTATTTCCACAATTGGGCCTTGTCCCGATATCAATACCCGCAAATCGTGAAACTGTTTGAAAAGAGTAAGTGGCGAATGAGCCATCAGAACTTGATCTTCGGTTATCTCAACTCCTGTCCATTCCGTGAGATCCTCAGCCTTCTGACTTCGCAGAGCATTCCCACTGTTTGTCACAAACACAGTTGGTACTCGAAATTTGCCACTGTCGTCCGTCAGCCTCTTGAAAGCTCTACGCACGGAAGGAAGTACCTCCTTGCCCCTCACTATCACCCCATCAATGTCAAATATCATACCAAACTTTGGTTTATTGCTCAAGTACTGAAAAAATAAGAGAAAACCGAAAAATTGATCAATTTTTTAATCAAAATGAAATTCATTGCAAGATATGATATATAGGATACTATATAGGACTGGGCTCAACTAAAATTGATAAGTAAAAGTATAGTGTACTCGTTGTATCTAGACTCAAGCATTTTTATCTCATAGATTAGAAATTTTGGAGCCTCTGTAAGAATCATTGGAGAATTGTTTTATAGCATATAATGTAGAATGTAAGCATTTTGTGGCTCATTTCAACTGCCATATTTCGACATTGAGTCTGTCTTGCTTAATCATAGATGCCTGGCTTGCACAAAGAGATGATCAAAGTTCATGTTTTTAAACTGTTCACACGTTCATTCTCTCAGCATTTTTTTTTCTCTTTTCATTGAAAACAAAATTAAGCAATGTTTGCAGTATAAACGCTTAACTAACTATTCAAGGTTTTTTTTTATTAAATAAAAATAAAAAAATATCTGGAAAATTTTTAGTTAAAATTTCAGTGTACATACATATTTTTGTTCGTGAACAAAACATGTATAAATGCCAATGATGAATGGTAAATAAAAATACAACGTCCTGCTATTGAACAAGGTAAGGATATTTTTAGGCCTGTTTCTATATGTATAAAGAGGTAACCTTGATATGTTAAAAAAAAGAAGTACAAAGCAATGTCAATCGTATGTCGATCGTTGTCGAATAAATACCGAAAATACGAAGGTGAAAAAAAAATTCGCGCGATATCGATACAGTAGTGACAAGTGAATTAAAATGTCATTTATTTAAATGTCACCAGAGTTAAACAACATATGCAAACAAACACGTGTCTGGCAACCGATGATGCATTTCGTAATGGAAAACGTTCACGAAGTACTTCAACTTTCTAATCTTGGGCTGTTATGTAAAAAAAACCATCATTTTCAAACTGAAAGAAAACGAAAAAAAGAAACTGGGTCGAGTTCTGGACTTGCGTGAATACATATATATTTTTTTTTAGAGACAATTGACAGTTGAATGACCTCGTAGAGCGCCATTGACGCTCATAGTAAACAAAAGCTCGTTACACAAAAAAAATGAGACACTCGACATAATGAAAGAAAAACGTATTGATGTGAATCGTATAGTAGACATAACTCACCCGAACACCAGAAATTCGAAGAATTCCCGAACGTAGTAATGTCTTGATAATTGCCATTTTTCTCAAACAACTCGACACCGAATGACGTTAAAAAATCATGTATATATACATCTAAATCTATTGGTGTATATATATACTTATACGGAACAATTATTCCATAAAAGTTTAATAACAAAAAAGCGATATGTACAGCCCTCAGCGCATCGCACACTCGTGATTCGAGAGGTTACGTTCGTCCTGACGAACGAAACGCCCGGACGAGACTGTTACCGTACCGACCCGCACAGATGCGTTCCACGTCAAATCCGCAGTACATCTATTCGTTCTTGGAAGTTTATTTTTACGCGAAATAAATATTAAATACGGAATTATTATTGCACGAATAAAATTATTTTTCAACAAAAAAATCTATTTTAATTGAGAATAATGAAAAATGAAAGTGAAATTCAAAATCTGATTTGACTACTTGTGGCAAAGTGTAAAGTGTATTAATAAACTGCACGCTTGAAAAGGACGGTAAGGTAGGTTTATGTTTTGGATCGATGTAGAATACACGCGTTTATCCGGATCTATTGATCGACCTGTTTCGCACGCGTAGTACAGTAAAATTCATCAGTCTCGCGAAAAAATGTATTCTTTCGAGATGAAGGACTGTTTAAACGTTTATTATCGCGATGTTGTACATCATAAGACCAACTGTTTGTAATTACAATTCAACGCTGCTTCTTCATTTTGCGTTTCGATATTTTATTTTAATCTACTCCGTCTAATGGTCCAGCAGAGATATTTATCCTCGTGGGGCCATGGCTTGAAGATCTTTGATGCACTGTTGAAGAGAGGCTTTCTCTTGTTCGGGAGTTATTGATTTCCTTACGTTATTGATGATCCATTGAGCCATGTGTCTCTGAGCTAGGCGACGCTCCACAGCAGCTATTTGAGTTTGGTAATCCAGACGTTTTTTCACCTAAAAGAAAAACAAAGAAAATTTTTTTTTTCATTGTGTCTCAATGAGACTATTTATGAAAACAAGATAAAACAATATTTATTGACTCACCTCTGCAACGATCAGTGACATTCGTTCGCGATAAGCAGCTTCAAGTTGCACCGCGATATTTTCTTTCTTCGCATCAATAATCAACTTCTGAATCTCGCTTCTCCACTGCTGTTTTTTCTCATGCTCGATCATCTCTTTGGTCATATTGAAATTCGAGATCCGAGCATCCTCCATTTCCTTATCTTCTTTTTCCAGTAATTTGTCGAGCCAAGCACCAATCTTATCGCCAAATTTCGTATAAATTACTGCAGCCATTATCAGAATCGAACAACCAGTGTAGAATTCGTGTTCGAGGATCCATATTTCTTTGGAAAGGAGGTAAGTCATGACTGATCCGCCAAACGTGTAAGGTCCTGAAATCATTCCATTTTTTGCACATTAACAATTAGTTCGAATAATATTTTACCATTGCGATTCCGATTTACGTACCAGTTACTCCAGTTTTTGGATAGAAAAATTGAAACCATGATTCAGGAACAAAGACGAGACGGCATGGGGACGGATCCATGGGAATGGATCTTCGTTCGTAGCCCGGGAGAAGCGTCGACATGGTCTGGGATCCCTGGACCGCGGTGGGCAAGGCCCGAACTGAAAATAACACAAATTCTATCAATCTTATCACTGAAAACAACTATCATGGATTTAATCATTGGGACCAAAGCCATCGGTATGTCAATCCAAATGATTTTAGGTTAACCTCCTACCAAGTAAGAATCCTTGCACGTTCGAGCATTTGTTCGAACGAAAAAAAAATTAATTAATTACGTATTGTTATAATGTATATGTAGAAAATGAAAAAATGAGATAATGTGGATTATGTTTTGAGTTCTTATTACATAATGTACGAATATTTATTGTGATTGAAATTTAATGCAACAATAAATGGGAATTTGCTTATTCAGGCACGAGGATAATATCGATAATTATTTGTGCATTTTTCTGTAAAATAATCGTCTTTTAAATTAATATAATTACCATGTCTCGCAGCTAATCTCGACAACATTTTGACCGTCCTTCCTGTTCTTTCACGAAGACGTCCAGTCCGACATAAAAAGTATATAGAATATAGACCGCGGACTGCGCCTCGAATATTTTTTTGCGTGAACATACACTATTGCCAATACATGAAAAAAAATGTTCAAGTTGGTAACTTTGGAGTTGCCTGCCTTATCTAGCGATGAACCGATGATCGGTGAAGAGTTGAAACTCTCCTTTTGCGCGTCTATCGACGAATCACGAATCTACGCATTCGACTGGTGGAACGAGAATTTGGTCGTCGCCGGCGAGAAGGCGTTGAGGACGCTTAGTGGAACGCACCCTAATGGTCTTTTTGAAAGTAACTTGGCGTTTATCGCGTAGTATATTTACGAGAGCGCAACAAATAAAAAGCGCAAAAATTCGATGGTCGAATAGCAGACGCGTGTGTAAAAGTCTCGAGGAAAATAAAAGTCTCTTCTCCGCGTATTCCTTCTCCATTTTGCGTTTCAAATGATATTACGTGCGCGTGATGAATTATTTGAACAGTTACCCAGGCAGTGGAGTGACTGGTGATGCTGGCTTACAATTGAACAATGTCGAAGTTTTGTACACCAAAGTACAGAGAGTTTACGTGAAACCGCAGCATAAGGAGGAACGTCAGCGCGAGCTTCGCGTCAACGTTGAAATTCACGCTGGCCTTAGCCCAGTCTGTCGTAAGGTAAATAATATTGTGTCATGAAATCGTAATATTTGTCGAAATGTCATCAAATTCCTAACCTACAACTTTGGTCACAAATAAAATACGCACGAGTCCTCAGTTCGATAAATCTTCAAAAATTACAATATCTGTAAGCTATTGCATTCTTTTGCTTGAAATTTTAGAGCCTGTGCGTCCTCTTGTCGGACGACGAAGACCCGTGTTTCCTGTATTCGCTCTTCATAACGGACGATGATTTCAAAGTGCTGAAAGCTCAGCAGGGTCTGCTTGTGGATTTTGACAATTTTGCAACACAACTGATATGCCTTCTAGAACAGTGCTCCATGGCTGGCCCGCCGGCCTCAAAAACACCTCCAAAATTCCTCCTGATCCTGGCTGAGGATTCTTGCGACTGGATATTCAAACTGGTAGAGACAAATAATTTCAAGCATCTCTGTCACCTGAGCTTAAATATTGCTCCAGCTACCGACTCTGATCTCAAAACGCACATGGCTATGAAAATAAAACAGCTCAAAGAGAGTTTGGCCAATAAGAGCAGAGATTTGACCAATTTGGAGTCGAGTCTGAGCTCTCTGAACTCTAATTTTGAAGCCAAGTCCAAGGAACTGGAAAAACTGGAACAAAAATACATAGCTGAGAAGAGCCAGCTACAAATGACATCGACGCATCAAATCACATTAGAAAAAGATAGGTGGGTATCATTGATTATTCAAATATGCATTGAAGCAAAAAATTTTTTAAATTTTAAATACTTTTAGATTGGCTCAAGCAAAATTGGAATGGCAACACCAGAGCGACGTAGAGAGACTCGAGCTTGAGAAGAAGCACAGTGAAATCATTAAGAATTTGAATACAGAACTAGCAGAATTGAGAGCACAGAACATGACTTGCAAGGATAAACAATCGTATCTGGAAGCGACGAATAAGGAGCAGACGAAGCAATTGCAAAACCTGGAAAAAGAGTTGAACATCGCACAACGGGATTTGGGACAATTGAAAAAACAAAATTCGAAACTAGACACGGACTACCATGAAAAGGAAAAGACCGTCAACAATCTGAAAACTCGAGTCGCGGTTCTCGAACAGGAGCTCAAGGACAAAACGATACTCATAAACAAACACGGCGAGATGTTGAAAACTGCGAAAGAGCAGAAGCAACAGATGGAAGAATTACTTTCAGAGAGAGAAAATCAATTGCAAAGAAAGCAAAACAGTCTGAAGAATCTCGGTGATGAATTGATGAAGGCGAACGAGATATTAACGAAAATGCAAAACGAGCTGACGTCGACGAAATCGAAGCTCAAATTGCGCACGAGTATTGCTTTGGAGCAAGAAAGGCTTTTAGAGACTAAACAGAAGGAGATTGCCCAGTTGGAGAGCAAAATTGAAAATCTGACAAAGGAGGGAAAAGAAGCAAAAATGGAAGTCGAAACGCTCAAGGAACAGGTGAAAACGTTGCAAAGTGTCGTTGAGGAAAAAGAGAAGACGATTAAAAATAACGATAATGGTAAAATTATGTTGATTTCCTTACGAGATACATTTCTTTCTTTCTGACATCATTTGAATGTTTTTTTTTTTCATTTTTCATTTCAGTTATAAGTTGGTTAAATCGTCGGCTCGCGGATAATCAATCGCCCTTGCAGAGTGCGACGGCACCGGCAGCGATAAATGCGCCCTCGATTGGACAATTGACCCTACCGCGAACTAATCGATTTTTCACGAACAAATTTGAGACGCGAACACCGGGGCCTATCTCGACCCAATCAAATATGTCAAACTTGCCTCTGAGAAATCCTATTGTTCAAAATCCAAATATAAACCAGACCGGAAGAACGACGGCTCGTTCGACGGGCGTTGGAATCAATGACGGAACGATTCCTGGTTTGGCGACCTTTAACAAGACTGGACAAATAACGAGCACGAGTACACCGTTGGATCGAGTTAACGGGGCGACGAACAAATTGCCAAACAGCGGAGGATCCGGAACGGCTTCTGTGCCAGCCATTATCGAAAACAATAATTTGCCAATATCGTCATCGAATAGTACAAAAGCGAAAAGCGCCAGTGGTTTGATGCAAGGCGGACTGAGAAGAGTAGTTATGGATAAGCCATTGTTGCCATCCTCTTATTTTCCAAAATCTTTGCATTAACCACGTCCTCTTTTAGTGTTATTTTGCCACTCGTGTATTCATAAATGAGATTTTTTTGTTCAAAAGCATAATGAAAAATTGATGGATGAGAGATCTATCCCGAGTGAAACATATCGTACCTTGAGAAAAATCGTAGCACAATCACTTTTTTTCTATTTTAATCCCTTGGGCCTTCCTTACTCTTAGTCTTTTATCGAAAATTTCAAATCTCTCTTCTAAACTTTTTCTTTTTCGTTAACATCGTATCCTAGTTAACTAGAAAAACAGTATTAAAGTAACGTTTTTATGAAATAAGACAATTGAATATATAGTATGCAATATAATCTATTTTTACTACCGTCTTTATCTTTTTTGTATATAAAAATTTAAATAAAAATCATATTGTACAAGATATTTTTATGTACAAATGTCGGCTCGTTGTACGTGGAGTTACAATGAAATCGTAATCACAACGAACGTTCTTTTAACATATTCCAACATGTTTCAGCCCATCAACCCATAAAATGTACAAAACATTCATCAAATATACATCTTGCTCCTTTCGGCGATTATCAACTTTTCATAAAATACTGTTATCGTCCTACACAATTTTTACGGTAATCCGTACTTACTGAACAAAATTATTTAAAGCATCATCCTTCTCGCGTTATAAAGAAATTTTCCTAGATTGCACTTGTAGACGGCGTCAATAGTGTCTCGCTGAAAAATTCAACGTTGTCGATTTCCGGCGGTGGTCGATCCACCCGCTTACGTCTGCGTTCGCATTTTGGACAGGGTTTGCTCGAACTCTGGCAATCGGCGTGGAATACGGCGTTGCAAACGTTGCACTGTCATTTTTATTCAACAATTAATCACGGTCTTTCCCAAAAGAAACTATTATTTTTTTAAAATATATTTATAAAGCTTACCCTGTACGTAGATTCCATGTCGAATGGATAAATAACTTTGGGGTTATTGCAAACTTCGCATATAAAGCCTTTTTGGCTGCAGAGCCAACAGTTGAGAACGTGCTGCCTCGCAAAGTCGACTACTTTTTGAAGCTGCTGGGCCAAAGCACCGGACGGGACATCCAAGAGATCCGAAACCGAATATTGATGAACGTGCTCGTAAAGATATTCCCTCGGTGTAACTCTTTTTTGGAGAGACTCTATGATAGGCTCACGACAAGTGAAGAGATACGCTCTCAACAGATTCAAGCGTATTCTCAAAGACTGCAGCTGCGCCATGCTGTCGACGGCCATGTAAATCCGAGGATTGAGAGTCTTCAGATTCAATAGAGTCGGACAGTCCGTCAAGTAATTCGCTACTCTGCGACAAACTGGATAATGCTTCAAATCCCAGTTGTGAATTATTCTCGAAGGTATGAGAAATTCCTCGTTCGCCATGCAATCGGCACAATAATAATTCCCAGTGAAGGAGCAAACGTGAGCTCGCGAGAAAGTCATTCCAATCGGATGTCCACACTCGAAGCAACTGTAATTCTGCACGTCCAGTCCTTTCTCCCGTGGTATATTACCTATTTGCTCATCAAAATTTTCCAAAACCTGAAAAAGAATGAATCTTCATCAATTCATAATACGAAGAAAAGTTATTTTTATTATTTTCCAGTCTTACCTTTATTTTTGGCTTTATTTTTGGTTCAGGTTGAATCAACGTTTCAACATCCGTGCTTTTTTCAAGAAAATCGTCGAGATCCGGCAAAGTCGTGTGGCCCGCCGTGTGGTAACTTTTGATGAGAGCGTCGTACGTCGTCCCTTCACCAGGTGTTTGAGGAGCATCCATTCCCGAACCACGAGATATCATGGAAGCTGTCATC
The DNA here is from genome assembly GCA_030522545.1 of Cremastinae sp. A BG-2022a. Taxonomy (NCBI): domain Eukaryota; kingdom Metazoa; phylum Arthropoda; class Insecta; order Hymenoptera; family Ichneumonidae; species Cremastinae sp. A BG-2022a. The sequence goes on along the minus strand of JAPYYW010001375.1, from coordinate 18,359 downwards.
GAAGACTCTCCATCCTCGAATGCGGTCGACCATCCTGGCCGGCCGATCAACGAGTTTCCAATTGTCCCTGGAGCCACTTCGACGTTCTCAGCCCTGTCGCTTTCTCCCTGCTGACCTCCCGCCTCCCCTATCGTATCAATTTTATTTTCAGTACTTGGAATTTCATTTTCGTTCTCCCGAGGATCTTGACTCGCTGCTACTAATAATCCTTCTTTTTCATCAGTCTTTTCAGACTTTTCATCAGTCACCGTCGTTCTGGAAGGTGCCTCTTCCGCCCTTTTTTCCTGCTCCAGCAATTTTTTCTGCTTGTACACTCTCTTGATCATTATACTCGGCGACGAGCTGTTGCTCTGTCTCGAAGCTGGATTATTGAGATCCTGCTTGAGAATGATTTTGAGCGCCTCGTCCTCGCTGAGGCTGGCAACGTTGTTCAGCATTGACTGGGAGGAATTGAGAGAGCTCAGACTACCGATGGAGCTAGCAGTTTCGACGTCATCCTCGAAGTTGTCACTCGCTTCGCTACTTATGGTCTTTGCGATGTCAACCGCGCTGAAAACGGGGCACGATTTCATCGGAGGCGACCATATAGCCGCCATGAGAAGTGGAGTACTTGACCAAAAGTTCAGGAGACTGCTGTTGCAAGCGAGATTGAAAGTGACGGGGTCGAGACTCTCTACGAGACGCTGAGCGACGTCGACGAGATCGGCGTCCCTTATAAAAGCAGCTCGCTCGTAATACGGTTTGAGAGCAGAATTTTCGCGACGTATCGATGAAAAGTAGCTGGAGAGCAAGCCCTCGTTCAAAGCCAGGCGAATCCAGACTCTGCAGTAACCAACTTCGGTATTTATTTGTCGCATTGACTGAATCTGGTCAATCATTTCACGATGTGAAAATACCAGCAAGGGTCCCCAGAAACTTGGCTGTGGCATCGCCTCAAAGTCTGGCCCACCGAGGACCTCTGTCACTCGATTCAGTAGACTGTCCTTCAAGCCGTGCAGAAAGACAGCTTCCAAAACTGAGCACAGGCTCATGGACTCTTCGCAGTTTCCAACTGGCAAACCACCGCTTGTAATTCCCTGCATCTCCATCACGCTCAGGTTTAGCTGCTTCTGAAGGGAATCCTTCACCAAGTTGTTTCGCCTGTTTGCTTTTGAGTGAACGCTCTTCAGAAACGAATTCATCTTTAATTGCACAAGTTTCGTGCTCGTATTCTAATCTCCAGCTTGTTATCCTGCAGCCGATTGTCATGGTTCGTGTCAATGTGTGTCACCTAAATTAACAAGTTTTATTCATCAATATGTAATTCTATTTAAATGGACAATAAGTCATGTTAAGATTTTCATAATTTATTTACATAAAGGACGAAAGGAAAATTATTGAAGATGTTTTCAATTGTAGCACATACCACTGTTATCTCTTGTTGACTCAATTCGTAGGAATTTATATTCAAGGTTAAACTCTCTAATTATTGTGAAAGCTTTCATATCGTCAATTAGCAAATAAGACTGAGATTTATAATCTCGAAAAAACTATTACAATGGACGCAGACTACATTATTTTATAATTAATATCACTTGTCAATGGCATATTGATAAATCCTTTCACGAAGAAACGAAGACACTTTTACGTATTTTGGAAATTTTCTGTAGTCATCGTAATGCCAAGTGCCAACGAAAACGACGAAAACAGATGTAACAAAAATCTCGTGCTTGAATCCTCATTTGGTTGGGATAGTTTTCAGTTGCCACCCCGATCGTAGGGTGTCGTAAAGATCGCTGGCTCATACATTCTCTCATGAATACAGAAATACGAAGCACACATGCTTCGTATCTAACTCACACACTCGAAAAAATTGATTGTCGCGCCATCGGGCGACTAAAAAAGAGGCTTCGATTACGTCTGTTTTCGTTGATAATCGTCACTTTTGTCATGTAGTAAAACGATCGTGAGTAACGCCAGGCGTGGCACATTTATTCACATAATTACTAAAGGAGAGCACAAACAATTTACTGACAAATGTTATAATATAATAACACTGTTAGGTGTGCTTCTGAATATTCGAATTTTTTAATTTTGATTTGAGTTGAGAGACAAACAGGCAAGTCAATATATTATTTTGATATTTCGATCAATATTTGCTCTGCATTCGAACAGAAATTTTTAGGTTTAGTTTTGTTTTTGACGAATTTTTATTCACTAGTTTATTAATGATAATTTTTTATTTCAATACGTAGAAACATCAAGATGTTGAAATCATTCTGGACTCCGTGCATTTGGACAAACAGTATTGAAACAGGATGCAAAACAATTGCTTATTACACCATGGTAAAAACAAGTAGCAACTTCTTTGATCCTCAAATAATTGTAAAAATAATGTAAAATATTTGATTAAAAATTGTTTTTTTAGGCCACAAGTGTAGTTCTCTCAACATTTGTTATCTACAACATGGCAGGTGGAGAATCTACTCAGCTTTACAATCCCTTATTTGAAACTGATATCAGAGGATGTAAGTTTTAGAAACACAAATTTTTCATAAATTCATTTCACATTTGATGGTTGTAAACTGGTAATTTTGGTTTTTTTTTCTATTTTATACAGCCATGCAAATAGTTGGAGGATTTTTCATCTGCTTTTTCTTGATGTTAATTGTGAGCGCATTTTTTATACTTCACGGCTTGAGCACCAATATTCGAGGATGGCTCCTACCATGGCTCATTCTCTGGTTTATTGTCTGTCTCTTCCAATTAATTTTTGGTCTGTGGCTAATTGGAGGATATTACATTTATGTAAGATTTGTGGAATGTCGCATTATTGATCATTGATTTTTGTAGCTTATCTTATAAGCCTTTGTGCCTGATTAAAAATTTTTCATTTCAGCTCCAGCAGGTTCTTGCTGCCTTCTGCAATTGGCTTTGGATGTCTTACAATGTAAGAAACACATGTCTCTCCTCAAATATTTATTGATTAGAAATTGAAATTTATAAAAAACATTTTTTTTTTCAGATATACTGCTGGTTGTGCGTTTTTAGCATGTATAGGCTATACGTGAAGGCACAATCGCCCAATATCGAATTGTTGTGGCCTTCATGGCCTGGAGATCTTCTTTATACTACTAATGACGTAGTACGACACGATCGTTTTTAAGCAAGTGCCTTGTTCAAATATTGAACTCGTGTGAGGTAGAAATCTCTATTTTTAAGTTTTAAAAAGTATAAGTACTAAAGAGAGTTCAATGCACTGCTTAGCACATTGACAGACAGATTTTTTAAGCCTTTTTTCATAAAAAAAAGTAAACGAACGAAGACTGAAATCTCGAAACATATTCCGTCCAATTTCGGTCAATTGTATATCTATTTTATATTACACATACAACAGAATTTTGTGACTTCCGGTTTCGCGATGATTTATGAAAATTTGAGATCGCGTAAAATGAGCCAAAAGTACAATTTATTATCGAGAGAGCTGCCCAATCGCTGTATGCTTTTTTACGATTTTTATTAAAATACATTTCTAATTACGTGTTTTCTTAATTGCCCTATGTCTCTTATTTTATAACTGTTAAATATAATAAATATTGCGATATATTGTTTTTCACGATTTTTGTCAACGTGCATTTACAATTGAAGTATGTGTGTGTGTAAATTTTTTGAAAAAAAAAATGTACGATGGTCAGTAGCGGTCTGGCCGCGCGAGCGAGCTGTCCTATTGATGCTCAATGTCGCAATTATTTACCTATGTATGTAGTATCATATTCATTCAACGTTATCTCACCCACACGTATATGCGATTTAACGCATAACCTCTTCCTCAATTTCATTCTCTCCTGCAGATAATTTCAATAGCACGGCACTCGGTCCTCGAATCGCGAAATCAGAGATTTTTTGCGGTGTATAAACTAAAAATTGCTGTCAGTCGAATCGTCCGACACTTTGTAACGTGTCTTCTATGACAATTCTATTCGTAGAAATTTCGAAAATTCGCTGTTTACAATATTTTTAATACTTTTACAGTATTCTTTGACATATTTGAGTAAATTTTAAAGGAGTATTTGAAAAAACTGAGATGGAAAAGAGCAAAAAATTGGAGATGATCAAAGAGGCTGTGAAAACGTACAACGACTTTCCAAAGGAGGGAATTATTTTTCGGTTTGTATTTTTTACCTATCGTTCAACAATTCGACATGACGTTTATTTGTTCGTAGGATTATTGCTGTATGAGGTTACGTTGTCACGGTCGTTCTTCATTAATGGCGCCAAACACGTGACTTGCACGGATTAATATAAAAATAAAATTTTGTAGAAAAAAAGATTTTACCTTTTATATTTTTAATTTTTTTCTTTATCGCGGTGCTCCATTAATTGACTTGTTTTCGTTTATTTATATGCAAAAGTTCATTTGCGCATATTTAGCAATTATTTTTATGATAATGAAAAAAAAAATAAATCTCTGCAAATAATAACAATCACTATTTTCGTAATGAAGGGATATATTCGGAGTTTTTGAAAACGTCATCGCTATGAGAGCGCTCGAGGATTTGCTGGTCGAGCACGTATTTTTTCTGAACGTCGACGCGATTGTCGGTCTGGATTCCCGAGGATTTCTCATCGGGCCGCTCATTAGTCTCAAGCTCGGTAAACCTTTTTTTCCTGTAAGAAAGAAGGGAAAATTGCCGGGACAAGTAGTGCAAAAGAGTTACCAGCTGGAGTACGGCGAGGTAAGTGTGCTTTCATATGTATTAAATTTTCGTGGAAATAGGATTTTACATACGTTCAAAATCTTTTTAGGCCACCATCGAAGTTCAAACGGAAGCTATGAGCAAGGGATGCAGAGTCGTCATCGTCGACGATTTGTTGGCGACCGGAGGTAATCGAATTGAAAACGAGTCGATTTACTTATTCAAAAAAAAATTATTATCGTACATCTATTTTCTATAAATCTATAAATTGTCAAAGAGCGCGTCGCGATCACCTTGATTTATTTTTGAATCTTTATACATAAATCCCATTTGTTGCAGGCACATTGGGAGCGTCGATCGAATTACTGGAAAAAATCGGTGCTGTGGTTGTCGAATGTCTCGTCGTGATCGAACTCGTTTCTTTGAAAGGACGCGAAAAAATCAGCTCTCCGATTCATTCCCTGATACAGTACGATTGACATTTCCAAAGCATCGAAAAGACGATTGGACCAAAAACTATATTTTTGTTAAACATACGAAGGGGGAAATACGAAAATGATTTTTTTTCGTCGCGACAATACATCGTGCTCAAATATAAAACTTCGTCGTACCTGAAATTAATGTACGCGCGTGAAATTTTAGATAAATGATGAAAATTAATGCGCATTCCATAGACCATAGACGAGTTTACCACGAACGTTTTGATAATAAAAATACAATAAATTATTGACAGGTTATTTATCAATTGTCGAGAAAAAATAAGATTTTGCACGGTTTCAATGGGATACAATACGGCGAGAGCGCTTGTAGCGGCGAGCGAGCGAAGCTGCGACGCAGCCTGTACGGTGCTGCCTCTGGCGGCGAGCTCAGTAGGCTCGCTCGGCTCGTGCATCATCGATGAAACTCGTATCTCGTGCTCGTAAAAGGGGAAAATGGGGAAGGTGGAGGTGGCTCGTGGACGCCGTTGGCGTTGCAGTACACCGCGGTTCTTGACTGTACCACACAATTAAACATCATTCTCGATGCTCGCGCATATGAGCGTGTAAAAATTAATAATACACATTCTTGACTGAAAATCGCGATACTCGTGGGTGCGCGACGCCTCGTTCGTAATCGCGGTAAAACGGAGAACTATGCCTCGCGCCTGTGTTTCGTACTTTGTCCACGGACACTGATTCAGCCGCGTGAATACATACGCACGAGTTTGGCTCGTGTGTGCGCGCTGCTCTCCGCGAGTCGACGCGCGATGCACGACGGGACATTGGGTTGCGCTTCGGCCCGATACAAGATGGCTGGCACTTGTTAGTAGTGTATTTTTGTACGTCTCCTCAATGTGCATTTAATAGATAAGAAAAAAAAACAACAACAACAACAACAAAACAGAGGGAGAGAAGAGAGAAGCGTCGTCGGTCGCCGCGTCTCGGGAGTGTCGCTACGAGGTTACCGAAAACGGTGAAAGCCTTGCGGATTCGCGAGATACGTCGTCTCGAGAAAATATTCGCGTTGTCGCGATCTTCTCCTTTTTTCCTCTCATTCCCTCTTTCTTTCTCATGTTTCGATAATGTGTCGCCCCGCGTTCGCGCAATGTGCCCCGTCAAATTCCACGAGACTTGCGGTAATCGCGAAACCGTCCGGAGTCTCGTCGCTGGTACAACGAGATTGTTGTGAATGATTTTCGTGATGCGAATTTTTACTGCCAAACGGTTTACCTCGCGCTCTTGGGTGACAGTGTCGCGAACCTGGTGACTGTGAAGTGTGAGCATTCCTTTATTTTTTTTTTTCACTTTTCTACGACACTCGCTATTCTCTTCTTCGCTCTCCCGAGGCCTCTGGCAACTGGACGGCGTTAAATGAGAGGTAAATTGTACGATTATTCATTTTCTCCGATCTCATTCAACATCTATTCGCCGATATTTCTGATCCCCGGACGATCATACTGGCGATTAAAATTTCACCAATTCTTTTCGGGAATCGATGTTTTGTTCGCGATCGTGTGTAATTGATATCGTACGACCTCGGAATATCAATTAACGCTGACGATAACGGAACTCTCCGGAGTCTCTTCCGCGTGCATGTGTGAGTAGCATGTTTGCGTTCATGCCTACCAGTCGTACGTGTATCCACGAGCAAGGTGAATAAGTCTTCTTTGAATTGATCTCTCTCTCTCTCTCTTTCTCTCTCGGTTGGACCTCGTCTAATCTCCATTGTTAAATTATTCCAACCCTCTCGTCTTATTACTATCATCGACGTTATTGTTATCATTACTAGAGATTTAAATCATGAAGGCGACTCGAGAGCAAGCCCGGCTGAGCCTGACAATAAAAATCCTCTCGTAATCGCTTTTCACCGGCTGCGACTACGAAATTAACGCAATTAGCTTCCGCAACGATCTTTTCTCTTATCCCCGAGAACACTTTTCAACGAAAGCCGCAGAGTCAACAAATCTGATCCGAGCATCGACTAAAATTCCGATCGTTCCATCACAACGAAGTGGTACAAATACGAGAAAAAGATATTGAAAATATGCGGAAAAATGAGATTCCTCTTGACAAAAAAAGTTTTATTCAACTTATTGTGTTACGAGTGCATCGCGATTTTGAGGTTAGACACTGGTTTACGGGATAATCCAGTTGAAAAATTCGCAGTGCAATATTGTCGAGAATCTTCTGGCTCTCGACGCCGCGACGAATTCTCAGATTTTGCTTCCTGATTCTTTTCTTATTCGCAGCTATACCGTGTTTTGAGCACGAAAGAACAAGGAAGAGGCTTTCTTACGCCTTTGTAAATTTCCAGCAGCGAATGCGCGCGTTGTATATATTTCTCCCTGTTTTCTTTTTTCTCATTCTCTCCTTGCGTACAAACAGACGCGTGCTCGAGAGACCGTGCGTTCTGTATGGGTCGTTTCACGCGGAATCGTACCCGACCATATTTTTCCCCCCCGTGACGCATCGCGACTCGGTTTCGTAAACGAAAAGAACAAAAAAAACAAAACGAAAAAGAATCTTTGAAAGTTTCATTCCCAATCGGAACTGTCACTTTCTCTGCTTTTTTTTCTGCTTCTTTTCCCTAATTTTCTGACGCGTGTCACGAAATTTGAACGCTCGCCAAAATTGCTATCTCGTAATCCACCGCGTATCGGGCGAGAAAAAAAAAACAACGAATTCACGAGCGTGGGCGTTTGGAAATTTTACGTTAAAATCTCCGTATGCGCACGTTATGGGTTTCTTCTTTTTTCGTGCTCGTGTGTAGAAGCATTTATATCCCTCGACGAAACACACGAGCCGTTTCGGTGCAATGTCGTCGGAAAATCTGTTCGTTTTTTCTCTCTCTTTCTCTCACCCTCCCCCTCCCCCCCCTCCTCCCTCGCCTCCCCCTGACTCTTTCTCCTCTCGCTTCTCGTACTTCCGGCAGCACGCTCCCATCTTATTTCATAGCGAGGGATTCTGGAGAATTTTTTAACCGGCACACACGCTCGGAAGAGAATGAAAGAGTCGTGACTCTCCGATTTCAATGTTCTTAAATTTTTCTTCTTCATATTCCATACTCGTTATTCTTTACTCCTCGAGTTCCGAGTTGGAAAAAATTATCCGTAACGAATAAAACAATGATTCGATCGGTGATAAATGTTTAAATAATAAAACGGGTATAGAATAATTATTGCAATGAAGTTGATTAAATAAATATTTATAAAACTTTGTATAGCGTTAGAAGTGAAGAATCTTTTATATTTTTTTTTTTTCGTAATCTCGCGTATCGAGGAAAAGTTGAAAGAACGAGAAACGATATCGCGATTGGATCATCAAAAAACAAATATTTTTCATCAAACGCTGATGGTCCTCGAATCTCGATTCTGTATTTGACTTTCATAAGCTTCATAAGTTTCCAATTCATGTTTTTCTTTTTTTTTTCCTTGTAACAAGGTTGTTGAATAGCCGGAGGCTTCGCGATGGATCCAAAGTTGTGCAATTTTTCAAATTTAATTTCAATCTCGATGTCTGAAAATCTTACGATGGTGACAAAAATTTAGTTTCCTTGAACCTCCAATTTTCTACCCTTTTCGTTTTAAGCGACGCATATTGTCGAATAAAACTTTGCTGCATAAAAAAAAACTTGTTTTCTATTCTCGCTTAACGACAAACAATGATGTTCGCTGTTAGGTCCTGGGTGTAGGGATCGCGAGATATATGTATATTTGCACTGCGATTGGAGTTTCCCTTTGTGTCGGGATCGGCAACTTCGGCCCTAGGGAAACACCTGCCTCCCCGGCGATAAGCGGCTCCAAAGCTTTCAGACCAACTTTATCAACGAATTAAACGATAAAATTGCTTTCTCGAGCGTTAAATACACTCCAGCCAGATAATTTTTTAATCTCGCTGAAATTTATCTTCGATACGAGACTATATACGCTTTCTCGCTGAACTTTGTCACGTTTTTCTAAACATTCCTCACTATTATTTTCATCAAAAGCATTTTTCACTATCAGAGTATTTAACCAAACAGTTGGCAACTTACATAATTTAAATGATTATTAAAAAATAATTATGATAAATTACCAAAAGACACAAAACAAATTACGAACAAGTTACTTTTACATCAAGTTACGAGTGTTTCATAAAAAAACGATAAGAATTATATTTGATACTAAAAGACTAAAGTGAATAAAAAACTAAGATACTAAAGTGAATAAAATAAAATACTAAAAGACTAATAGTCAAGAAAATAGTAAGAAAGAAAAAAATGTTTATTTTTAAGCTAATGTTTAATATGAAAAATATGTTATATATTGTTATGGAGAATGAATTTTCATCGTGTAAATAATGATTTTTTTTGCCAATAGCGGTATCAGCGTGCTGGCGTTAGAGGGCAGAGGTGAGACGCGGCGCAAGGTGTGGCCGATATCGGTGTGGGATGAATGGAACTACGGCGTTACGCCGCAGTGCCGGGGGTTGCGGGCCAGGATGCCAAGAACCACCACCCGTCGCGACCCTCGTTGTCTACAAAGATTACGCTGGATACGGAATGAAAGTTTCTGGCGATAATCCCGTCTACGTACAGTCCGTTAAATTAGGTAACCGTCGTATATTTTTTATCATTTCATTCGATTTACCATATTTTATTTAGGTTCTTTTTAAAAATTTATATCATCATTTTTCGACAGTCAAGTTTTCTTATATTGTGCATTCATTCTTGTACAAGCTTTTTTTTGTTGTCTATAGCAAATTTCCGATCACATAGTCCCTTAAAATCGAAAAAGAAATATTTAAAAATTTTTTGCACATTTTCGAAGTATCGCTTTTCCACTTTTTCAAAAATCTTCAGGGTGTGATTAATTTTAAAATAATTAATATATTAACATAATTCCTGTACCATTCGCCTCGTTTTACAAAAGTCTTTGAAAAAAACACCCATAATAAAATTGACTTTGTCAAGAAAAAGGAAAAATATCGCAAATTGAAATTTTCATAGGTTTACGGGATCTAGTGTGAGCAAAAAAAGTCTGGTCGAATACGATCTTGTAATGGAAAATAAAATTCTGAAGCGAATAGTATTCAGTATTAAAGAAGGTTCATTTAATTTTTTTTAATATATACACAAATGTATAGGAAAGAATTTTTCCTTGACGGTAATGCTAAAAGTGTTATTAAATTAAAATCCTAAATTAATGTATGCTGTAGAGTTGACGTAACGATGCAATAATAAAGTAAATTTTCTACAAGTCATCGACCATTTGAATGAGAAATTTCGTTTAAAAATATGCAACTTTATCACAAGTCTTTGTGGTGGAATACTTAATATACAATTTCTGTATAATTTCTAATAAAATTAAAAATTAATTAACGATTATATATCTAATCGTTTTCTGGTCAACATGTTAATTAATTATCGATCATTTACATGCGGTTGTAAAAAATGTAGGTTATTCAGGTAATTATTGGAAAATATGAAATCGAAAGATACGTTTTAATCTCACTAAATTGACAACACCAGTTGATGATGAAATCGACTGACCGACATTTCAATAAAATATTTATCTTTCAATATCTTATTGACTACCAGCAGGTTGTAGCGGCTCGAATAGCCTCTTAAAATCGAAAAAAAAATTTTCAAGAAATTTGGTCAGTCACACTGGGTCTCGTGGACCCATGAAAATTTTAATTTGCGATATCTTTTCTATTTCTTGACGAAATTCACTTTATTAGGGGTGATTTTTAAAGATTTTTGCAAAACGAAACGAATGGCGTTGGAATCATGTTAATTCGTAAATTTTTTAAAAAGTTATGACGCCTTGAAGATTTTTGAAAAAATGGAAAGGGGTATACCTTAAAAAATTGGCAAAATTTTTCGAATTTTTTTTTTTCGATTTTAAGACCTTATTCGATCGAAAATTTCCTGTAGATAACGAAAATGCTACTTATTTGGAACGAAACTCAAGAATTCATATTGAAAAATGCAAAAAACTGATTCAAAAGTCAGTTTTTTGGCTTATTCAATATGAACTCGCAGTGGATTTCTTTTCTCTGGACGAAATCAACTTTATTAAGGGTCATTTGAAAGATTTTTGCAAAATGAAGAGAATGGAGTTAGAATTATGTTAATACATCAATTAGTTTAAAAGTTTTATCATGTCTTGAAGATAGTCATTTATCAACTATTGTCAAATGTTCAATTTCCACTGCAATTTTGGAATAAAAAGTATATATAAACATTGTTTTTTTAAAATGCATTGTCTAGTAAAAATTTCAAGTCAATTCAACGTCTAGTTTCAGAGTTTTGTGGACACAAACATACGGAAGCTAAATATTTTAATATTCACTACAAGTTTTTACGCACTTGCTTTAATTATTGGAAATATTTACGTATCATTGATTTAGAATATCAAGTAAGCAACTGTTATAAATGTTTCCCAAAATGTAGTCAGTCTACTATTCGTAACAGCAAAATTTTTTAAAAGGATTTTTTGAAGAATTAATTCTCCATTTATGAAAAACATTGTAGACTTTAATTCACATCAAATAATTTTTTGCAACAGGTGGAGCTGCTGCACGAGCTGGACTTCACGCAGGTGATAAAATAATAAAGGTGACAATTTTAGGTTTTTTTTTTCATCGTCATCGAGATATTAAAGTCCTCTTACTAATTTTTTAATTATTTTGTCTTGCTCTTTTTACTGAAAATTTCTCAATATTTTTATTCGACGGTAGATAATGGTTATCGCGTTTTTCAGGTGAACGGTGTCAACGTAACGCAGTCCACGCACACTGACGTCGTTGAGCTGATAAAATGTGAGTACGAAAAATCCCGAAGATCCGTTCTTACGACACGAACGTGGATAGAGAGGAAAACCGTGCACGGGAAGATTCCCGTAATTTATAACTATATATATTCTCCCAATTTACAACTTCCGGTCTCGTTTTCACGGCAGGAAGCCGCAAAAGTATTCGAATTGCGCGTTTAACCACGATCAGCTGATGCCGGTTATTTTTAAACACACAATTTTTTGACCAAACTTGGCACGCTGCTGCGTACGTCACGACCGATTGTGTCGTTTCAACAAATAAAATCTCGGAAAAATTTTTTGTTTTCATCCAAAATTATGCCATGCCGGCAATTGGGTTAAAAAAATACAATCTCTTTGTAAATTTTTTTGGCACGAGGACAAATTTATATGAATAAAAATATGAACGAAAAGTTAATAAATTACGTTTTTTGCGCAAACAAAATATTTTGCTGACGAATGGGTGTCTAGGTCGTGTTTACGAGCGATTTCCCGTTTTTACACGAGCGCGAAACACAATGGGGAAACCAGCTTGAATGATGTAAGCACGTGCGTTTATAGCGGTGACCGTGTATCGCAGTCATCGCTAACCTGCTCTCGACCAATTCTTTTTTGCAGGTATATACGTCAAACGTGCATTGAAACCTGCTCGGAGCGCCTACGAGTTCCGTTTCGATTATTCCACGAGCGAAAAGCTTCGAAACGATTTTTATAACACAGGAGAACAAAAAAATACATATATATTTTTAATGAAAAAAAAAACGATCCCTCTGAAATTCATGAAACTTTCCGTCAATTTTGTTCAGGGTGTTAGCTTTTGTAACTGACTGTAACATCGCCAAATGTCACGGACGTGACTACGGTCTTTTTTATGCTTTTTTTTTCGCGGCCAAATGTCACAAATCTTGATATTTTCACCGAGCGTGAATGCGCGTATGAAAAAAGCTCTCGAATTTCTCGACGTCGGGTTATAAAAATCATCGAATGCAATTCTCAGGGTTTTTTTTTCGAACTGGATGCTCGCTTCTCTCGGAGCGAATCATCCGCCTCGAATCGAAGGAGAAAAAAAAAGATGTCTCGTTGCGGTTTCGTGCCCGACACGTCATCTCCTTCGTGGTGAAATAAAAATAGAAAAATGATAAGGCTCGCTAACACGTTTCGCCTATATTGACCGTTTAGCCGATGATTATTTACAAATTACGTAGCCGGGACGAGGAGATAATATTTCATTAACGCGCGCGCGATTTAGCGTCGTTTCGATTCAGCCAGCTATTATTTCCTTTTTTTATGTGCACCGCTCTATCGTTTAAAATCCAAGTACGTGAACGCAGAAACGATAAAATCCACCCGATCATTCCGGTTTTACTTTTTTTAGCTTTCGGAAGAAAATTCTGGAACGTATTCTAACAATTTAAAGTTACTAAATCATTTTTATGAACTTTTCGCATTTTTTTTTTCCATTTCGGAAGAAGATTTCGGAGCACGTTTCAAGATTAGAAAAACGTAAATGCGTAAAAGTCGTGACATCCTTAAATCATTTTTATCGACTTGGACCTTTTTGCAGGAGGAAATTTCGGAAAATGCTCGCGAGGTTGTGAGAAAATTCAAAGTGTGGATACGAAATAATATTCGTGTGGGTGTGCGCGAGTTCGGAGCTTGGTAAACATTGGAATTCTTGGGTCATTCATATTAATACACACCTGAGAAGAGAGCTATGTTTCTCGGTATAACGACTCGGCTGAGCAAACGAAAAAGAGACGAGATTTACACATCGGGTTCGTGCGAGCGAGGAGAGCGCGGGACGCGAGCCCGAGCATCCGACAATTTCCTCTTTTCATCTCTCCGGGGACTCTCTCGGATCCCGGCTGACGCAGTTTCGTCGACGACGCGATACGCGCGAGTCTCTAGTTTTCGTGTTGGCCAAACGGGCGAAATAATCATCGAGTCAACAAATTCGACTTCTGTACACTCAACAAACACGCTCGAACCTTTTCTCAAAGCCTTTACGAATTATCTTTCTTAATGAGAACCCCGACCACTTACGACTTGAAACGTGCCTGGGACGAGGCACCTTTCGAACTCTATTTAGGTACCTATTTCATTATCAAAGATCCTCAATTATTTCGCCCTTTACTTTCGCCATTTTTATTTATTTTTTTATTTTTTTTTAAATCGATGCGGAGGGTTTTATATCTTGGTGCTGAATATTAAGTGAGTGATTCTTGAGTGAAGAAAAATAATGCGAGACGAATGCTTTTTTCTCCATCGTGCAACTTGGTCGCACGATATTTTAAGAAATTCACGACGAAAGACCAGATTCGAGACGCCACGGTTATATCACGACGCGAATATTTATCGCTCGGCTCCTCAAAACGCTTCTAACATTTATTAAATGTTGGAAGGTCGCGGCGAGCGTGCAGCGAATATGAGAAAAGGGCGAAAATAAAAAGAATTAATGAGAAAATAACTCCCGAGGGATGAATTACAAAGGCGGGAGATTGAGAGCGAAATAAAAATGAAATACAAGAAATTTATAGTGTTTGGACGCATTCCAGAAATGCCTGCCAAGTTTCAAGGTCATTGACCAGTCGAAAATACGTTGAGCGAAAAATTAAATGCAAAAGTAGCAAAAAAAAAGGAGACAAAGAAAGAAAAAAGAAGTCTCAAAATTTGTAAACGACGCAGAACGTGTTACGAGCATTTGCGAAATTAGTGTAGAAAAAAAACTTGACAAAAAAAAAAGAATCATTCGAAACATAGTGAGAAAAAAGTAGGAAGCAGCGTGTCCAAGTTTCTATTTGTTTCATTAACTCGGCGCTCGTGGACGAGCTCGAAATAACTCGATGACTAAAAACGTTGTCCTTGAACTTGTTCCCGTTGGATATTCTGCAGCTTCGACTCAGGTGGTTCTCACGGTACAGCAGAAGCCAGCCTCGTCGCTGACAACGTGTCTTCAGGTGGGTGGTGCCAGTCCGTCGCAGATTCCTCAGCAGTTGCAGAGACCGGCGAGTCTCAGCTCCGGCACGACGATGGTTTCTCCGACGAAGCCGGCGACCTCGCTCCACCGCTCGTCGACCGCTCCTGCCGGGGGTGCGCCGACGACCTGCAACGCCCGAATCACCGGCCCACAGCCCGTCGATGTAAGTTCAACCGAGAAAAATCAAAAATCCTACGCGATTATCCTCGACGGGAAAACTCTTCGAACGTTCTCGGTCCATCCAGCGATGAACCTGTTCTCGTTGTTGACTGACGTTTCGTCAGTTTTGACATGGAATTTCGTCCTGTTTTTTTTTGACCTGCTGTGCTTGGATCGAGTCGTCAAAGTTTTTAAATGTGTTGTTAAAAAATTCATGAAAATTCACATGTGAAAGCGTTTCAAAGAAATCTGTAAGATTTCATACTTTAAAACGTTTCGGCAAAAAAATTTCAAAGAAACTTCCACTTGAAAACGTATTGTCTAAAGAATTGCTACACCTCGACTCGTCACAAATTTCTCGATAAAATTCAAGCTTGTCACCTGTGTAGACAATATCGTCCAAATTTACTTTTCAAAACACGTGTGTGACCCCTTGCGGATTATTATCCGCAAGAATTCCTTCACTCCGTCTCATCATGTATTTGACGAAATTCAATTCTTCATCGAATGAGATGGTGGATCTAAAATTTTATTTTCCGAGATTTCGATGCGACTTTATAAAACTAGATAACGTTTGCACAAAAAAATATTTTTCATCGCGCAAATTTGGTAGTACATAGTCAATTAATAAATAATTAAAAATAAATTATATATATTTGTACTGATTTTTTTTTTGTTTTTTTTTTGCTAGCACGAGAAAAAGCGGCAATTGGAAACTCAGCGAGTACACACGTTCCAATTAATGTTGGAAAAGGAACAGAGCTACGTGGACAAATTGCGTAGCGAGCTCGCAAAGGCGGGCGCGAATGCTGGAAGCGTGAGCAGCGTGACGACCCTGCAGGCTGAATTGGCTGGGGCTGAGAGGAGGGTTCGCACGTTGCAAGATCAGCTCGCGGCGATAACAACGGGCGACCAGGTACTGTCCTCAGCACTCCTAAACATCCATTTTTATTATCCGTGCTGGTAGTGCTTCGCTCTCTGTTTTGCCTATTTTACAAAACGTACAGATTTTTTTTTCCCATGTACATTCGTAATTTCTCCTTTTAATTTATTTGTTTGTTTTTTTTTAATAATCTTTTTGGAATTTTTTTTTATTAAAACGAATCTTTTGTTTTTGTATATTTTCTCTTTCTTCATTTTGCCTAAAATTCTATATTGTGAAGAGTAGAGTCAGGTACACGAGGGAAAACACGCATTCTTGGGCAACCCCTTTTGAGTTCCCGAAGCATCGACCTCCGAATAGCGATTTCAAATCGTTAAATTGAATTTCGAGGGGAGCTGATATCCGGGCAAATCGCTTTTCGTCTAACCCCCCTTTTTTTCATTTTTTTTTGTTACCCTAACCAGGCCTTTGTTGTGTCTTACAGCTTTGCTCGTTGGTAACAAACAGCTCGACTTGCCCCGGCAATTATTCGAATTCTGCTGGTGGTACGAGTAGCGCTGGGGGTGGCGGTGGTGACGTACCGCCACCCTTGCCATCTCGCAAGTCCTTATCGATGCACAGTTTATCCCCGCCTCCCTTGCCCCCCCGACCACCTCCGCCCATCTCAAACACGAACAACATTGTCCAGCCGGAGCTGGATCAACATCTGCTGACTCATTTAACGCCCCCGACAACCAGTCAAGGCATACCTAACTCTGTAAGTAGTGTCATTTCCCCAAATCACCTCCTTCATTATTTTTTCTTATTTTACTTTTTTTTTTTCGAAACGATATCTTGAATAGAATTTCGCGATTTATTTCTCAATAATTGACCTTTACACAATACAACGAGAAACCTTTTTTTTTATTTCTTTAAATCGATCCAACGACCATAATCCAATTTTTACATTCTATTTTTTGTTCAATTTTTTTTATTTGTTTTATTGAATTTTTTTAACGAAGACTCATACGCTTGTCCTGAATAATTCGAGCGAGGATGATTGAGCTATTCAGAGAAATCTGACCCGTAGGAAAAAATAAATGTTGCCCTCTTGGAATTGTGGTTTTCACATTCGTCCCGTTGGTCAATTTTCCTCGTTCGTAGATTCATTTTTCGTTCGAGTCTCCTCGATTCGTCAGTGATATTACTTTTTTTAATTGGCGCTTGCTTTAGAAATCTATAGCGTTTTATTGGGGGAAAAAAGAATAGAAATAGAAAAAAGAAACAGCCGAGAGGAATTTTTTAATCAATGGTGGATTCGTATTAACATTGTACAGTACGTGCTTGCTTGGAAAAAAAGATCGTTACGAATAATAGTGGTAAATGTTCGGGAATTGCATGCTCGTTATTCTATAAAAGAGAAATGAGAAATAAAAATTCCAGACGATGTGTTATTGAATTTTATAAAATGAATTTATAAATTCGAAGAGAATGTAACAAATATAGTTTAAATGATAAAATTATTTTGATAATGTCTGTATTTATTGGAGGAATATATTGGAAAATATTGGATTCATTTGAAAAGTTATCCCAGGGCTCGAACCTTGGCTCGCCGAGCGCGCTGAACAAACATCAGAGAACGAAGTCGAGTCCGGAACAGTTGATCGCGACGATGATATCACCGTCCGAGGCGAGTCGACGTTTGATCGCTTCGGAATCAATGAACGATCTCTCGCCGCCACCAAAAAATCCAGGACGTCAGAGCAGCATCGACCTCGATGATCCGGTTCACGTCACGCCTCCGGGAACCCCGCCGCCACCGTATCCGCAACCGTCACCGGCCAACGAGACTTCCTCCTCGACGATCAATGACGTAAGAATCTGAGAGAAACAATTATCACCTCGAGTCCGGGGATTCCTTAACGATGCTTTTAGCACATTTTATCTTGTCAAAAAACTGCTTCAAAAATTGCTAAATATGATAAATATGGACGTTTTGATACTCTTGCAATCCTATATTAAAAACGACACGAGGCCTCTAATCTATTCATCTGAATATAAAGTTAAATTAAATTAAATTAAATTTTAGCTAATCTCTACTCAAAAAAAATGCAACGTGCGCTACTTTCGAAATAATGATACTGATGTTTGAAACATTAATTTCGTCTTGCTAAAATTTTCAGGAATTACCTATTATGAATTCAATATCGAGGACACTAAAAGATATCGCCACTTGAAATTTTGAGATTTTCCTATTTTCGATTGTTGAAAAATCAGGCTGGAGGTCCTCCAACACACTAAATTTTCTTTGCTCATGTGAAAAAAACTTGCAACACAATTTTTGTATTATTTATATCAAATATACCTGGACAGATACACCTGAATAGTTCGGGAATCGTAAACATTAAA
>JAPYYW010001374.1:0-30225 GCA_030522545.1 Cremastinae sp. A BG-2022a | reverse complement strand
ACGCGATTTACGAACTGATGGTAAACGACACGTTTCCATGGCAAAATATAAAAGCTCTAAAAACGGAGAAAATTTGTTGTTGTTTTTTCCGTTATTTTGTCTTTATATTTAACGCTAAAAATCATTATAATATTATTGCTCTATTTAATGAAGCTCTTAAAATTTTGATGTAGGTAACCATCCTCCTTGAGTATACGCACTGATATCGAATTTATCGTGATGAAGGCCGTTAGGACGCACGGATGCCGTTTCTCGCGGTTGCGAACGAAAACGATCTCTCGTCCCATTGGTTACATTGCGATACTCGTCCTACGTAATGCACGATATACTTACGGCTGATGTGGAAGTCTCGGTATTCGTATCCATAGCTCGTGCACGTATTTACAGAAAATCCCGAGGACAGACAGCGAGTGTGTGCACGCTCTCGCCATAACCACATTCAGCTATCTCAATTTTGCGGTTCTGCTACACCCGGAAAGCCTCTTCTCTCCAAACAGTAATTGTGTTTGAGTCCGCCGAGCTCGGCGCGCTTTACCTACTGTTTCACGAGTACACGAATAGTCACATTTTGCAAGCAATTAAATTCACGCTCCTTTCACTTACAAACACCATTATAGAGGAAAAGCGAGAAAAAAATTTATATCGAAGTATTATTTATTTTGTCGATGGTTAGAAGATTCATTTAAATTCGTTATTATTAAGGATTTATACAAGCGGTATTTTTATAAATATATGAATATTGTACCGAAGAAGAGCTCTGAATTTAACCGTGCATGAGAGAATTTTATACGAAAAATTACCACGTTTTTCGTACTGTGATAAAATTTTGGAAATATACAAGGATTTTTCGTATAAATTTTTTTTGTATAAATTGGTCCGAATTATTGATACGTTTTGCGTAAGAAAAGACCTCAAATTTTTCCGAATTTTTACCACAGTGCGAAAAAAAGCAGAAATATTTCGAACAAAATTCTCTTTTTGTGCTTTGGGGAAAAAAGTTTCGTTGAATAAAACCGAATCGAGGATCGCGAGCGATGAAACGCATGTATGATTGATCAAAGAAGTAAAGTACTATTTTTGTATGCCATGCACACATTTTTTTTACTCTACATATATGTCATTCGTAAAGTACGCAGCGATCACTTTTTACAAAAAATGTTCAATTGCCAAGCACGGGTTTTTAATGCTTTTATTATATAAGCATAGATTTTAATTTTGAAAGAAAAACATTTTTATTTCAATTCAATGGACGTGGTTAGTGATAACCATGTCTGTATTCATTTTGCAAAATTGTTTCAATGCAATAACATGCGAAGTTAAAAAATGGCTATTCAATCTACGAGACGGAAAAACAAATATCCGCCAGTCAAAAATTTTTTTGGTAAACGAGGTAATTTTCGATCGAATATACATTTCGGAGTTCAGAGTGAGTTTACGCTTGCGTGCACCGTTCTTTAAACGTTGCCATGGAACACATGTTGACCATGGGACCTCCCAGTTACCCGGGGAAATTTCATCCGGTGCATCCGAGATGTTTTTTCTCTCTCTCTCTCTCTCTCTCATACTCGGAGCTTCCTAAAATCTGTCTTTGTTCCGAGAATGACATCAAAGACGCCCACGGCGATGTCCGTGCTTCTTTATCTCAATTTTTTCCTCCTCCCGTCGAACTTCTCGTTGCCCTCGCCATAGTCTACGACATTCCTCCAGGCAACGAGAGTAAGTCGAGATTTATCGACCACACGCTAATATAAGACGCTCTGATTTCTCTGAAATTTTTTAATAAAGTGGTCGAATGATATTTGACATTCTAAGATTTATGACTAAATAAATTTATTATATATACTATATCCGTCTCATAAACTTTTTATACTATTCCATTTGGCAGAAACTAATTTTGTCAAGTTTCGAAGTTCCTAAATTAGATTGAGAAAAAAGTAGAGTTGAATCAAACTAATATATAGATCAAATCAAGTAAATTGGTAGTCATGGGTAGTGAAACACACGTACATGATATGTCAAGTATATACAAAAATACTTTATCGATTATATCCAATTTAATTCGTTGAAATACATAATATATGCTTAAAACGACAAAAACGTACTTGAGTTCCAAATTGCCTTACCACCCCAAAAAAAAATATAAAATAGATCAATATAAAAATAAACCACGCGTTGCTATGCATATATATATATATATATATATATATATATATATCTGGAGTGCAATGACTGCGGAAACCATACGGAAAATTGAACATACATATGTAAATATAATTTCGAACAGGCACGCTACTCATGATAAATCTGTTATTTTGAAAAATAATAAAATTATGCAAGCATATATGAGCGATAATTATGCACTGGGAGAAATCATAATGTATTAATGGGTTTTACTGTATAAAAAGTGACACTGAAAATTTTAGAACCATATAGTCCTGGATTAATAATATCTCGAAATCGAGTCATATTTCTGGAAACTAATTATATTTATCAGGACATAAAAATATCTGATTCTCTGAATAATTCTTCAAAATAGAAAAAAGTAAACTTCTATCAATTCTGTGCTAGAGACAAAACTGTTTCAGCCTCTTATTTTTCCTTGAAAAAATCAATATTGAGAATGAATGTTTTGAGAAAATGAAACAAAATACGTAATGTAAATTGAATTATTTTATATGAATAAGAGACTTACAATTTTGGGGATGAATAACTTTTATTTACTCTTGATAAGAAATGTTGTGATTGGCAAGTTTTCGGTAGCTTGTCTTTTCTCATTATGTTGGTAGAATCGATGAACGAGATACAGCGCGAGCATCGAAATTTATGATGTACGTGCTACATTACATTATGGACACATTATATATATATATATATATATATATATTTGTGTACAAGTATTGCGAGAGTGCACGTGGGATGCACCCGTGCGCCAGTATATTATGGTAACGAAGCCTAACAGCCACGACAGCTTAATTATACGTATAATTCACGACGCGACGCGGCCCGAACACTTTTATAGACGTACATCGATGCAAAAATAACAAAATCGATCGAGTCGAGTTTCATTTTATTCCAACGAAGAATGAGCTCTTCTATATGTAAGCATATAAACGAGGACGAAAGACAAAAATAAGCTATATATATATATATATCTAATAAGAGACTAAAAAAATGTTCATCATCATTCGAAAGAGAAATAATTTCGATGAACTTTCATCTCACCGGATCGCCTCTTATCTTTTTATATTTTTCTTATCGTTGTGGCTTCATTTTTGATGCGTCAGAGAGACAGATGGACCTTCTTTCAGATTACGATATTTTAATTAAGATGGCGGGTGGGATAAACGCGTCGGTACTGTAAGTGACGTAGTTTGGTTCAGTCTGGAAGATAATCTAGGCTAATCGCATAACGGGCCGAATAAACTCTCCATCTCGCTCCTTCTTGTTTCACGGATCCCGAGGAAAAGTTTGCGTCGGGTTTCGGAATAAGATGGGCTAGGATATCACCTCGCGGCGATAACGACCACCAGACGTTCATTCTTGTACCTCGCGACGCGATTATTTCGCTGTGTGTACACCCTTCGCTGACTTCGTCACTTCGATTTATCATCCTAATTTGGCGTTACCTCCTATATATACGAGATATCTGAGAGGATGAGGCGTAGCGGACCAGAGTAGTTGTCTCTTTAACACTCAAAAATAACACATTTATTCTCACGAATATACAAGAAAATGTCTATACCCACACTCAAAATATCTATATTATAATTCTGACCAATTTTTAAAAAAATTTACTACTTTCAATTTGATATATTTCAAATGAAGGATCAATTATTTAATATATGCATTTTATATGTTGTAACACAAAAAATTTCCGATTTGCTTCTTATGGTATTCTCAAAAAGCCTGCGTGACGTTTTACCTTGAGGTAGAACTTGTCACTAACGATCCATTAATAAAATCGAAGATGTAACAAAATAAAAAAATCAAAATAATGCAATATATTAGATTTACTGTTTAACATGAATAAAAATATTAATTTTGGAAATAAATAATATTGATTATATTTTTAAGCTCCAAAAAATGTAACAAAGCATACAACTTTAATCTTGTATCTTAAGTTATTGTGTCGAAACATATGTTAGAGTAAAAAAATATAACGTTCAAAGAAAAAGAAATTTTCAAATTTGAAATTTGTATAAGGAGTAAATAATGAAAAGACACTAACCTATATGTTTTACGTGATAAATTCCGAATCATATTTTTTCTCACATTAAGTTTCGCGTCGATCGAAATTCTGAAGAATTCTTCGAGACTCGAAAAAAGAACTTTTCAGCAAATAAAATGATCTTTCCGGTCGATTTAATATTGTGGCAATTCCGGTTGAAAAACGTATCAAATAGTGGCCGAGATATACCGAATGCCGTTTGATGTCGAGCAACAGAAGAAAATAAAATTATGGCCAAGGGCGCTCAACGACCGGACGAGCGATAAAAAATGAGCAATGAAGTTTTTACGTCTCTCCTCTGTCTGTGTATAAAATTTTAACTCGCTCGCTCTCGCCTTCCTGTCCAGCCTTACCTCTGATCCGCGTGGAAAGATTGATACACTACACTTATTCGCACCTGGTTTTTTAAGCTCGTCACGCCCCGGGAAACGTGCCTGCAATTCGATAAACGTGCTATCTGTCATTTATATTTATATATCTAAATAGAGGGTTTTCAGTGACTCGTGTACAAATCTCCGCACGAACATATTTCACTCTTTCATTCTTTGTCTACGTCCACGAGGTGCGAAATTTAATACGATTTCGGAATTTCTTCAAAATAAGAACCTCAATAAAAAAGTATACATTTATATAATATATAAGCCGAAGATCTCAATGCTGATTCCTATTTTTTAAGTATCCACCAAAGAAATAAATTTACTCAAAATTTACGTTTGAATTATTACTTGGTATTTTAGCAATTCAAAACTTATCTGTAGATTGTTTTCATGAAATATTTATAATAGATAAGTAGTTTAATAGAATTCACCTTTTTCTTTTTTTTCATCATATTTTCCACAGTTTGACCTAGAAAAGTTTTAAAACAATCTCACAAAAGCACTTCTTAGTCATACTTGAACCTTTGTACCGAAATTAATATTTGTTTCTATTTTGCTTCTCAAATTTTGTTAACGCAATGAAATCTGTAAACTACGTCGTTTAACTTTTTGAACGTTTCGATGATCTCCGCATTTTTTTAAATGTTTCGGAATGACTAGAACTTTACAAAATATTTCTCGAGAAACAAACATTTTGAAACAATTTTCACATTGTTTCTTTCTATGAAAAGACAAAGAAGAAATTAGCGGGTTCAACGAATTCAATCAATTAGCATTCGTCAGGACGTAATTAGTCTACGGAATAACGAGCTCCGACCGGTCTCTATCCTGTGGAAATAAGAGGGATTCATCCCGACCACGCGTATTTCAGTTTCCATTCAAACGGTTATCTCTTTCTCTCGTTCTTCTCGTATTCCAGGGACACTCCCCGAAAGAACGAAGAATATTTACGCCCAGCGAGACATTCTTTCTGTGTCTCGCGCGGCTTTATTTTCTCCTCTCCTTCCACTCTCTCGATTCACTTTCCTCGTTTGTCTCTGCCACGTCGATTTTCTCTGAGCGCTCGGAATCCATAGATTCAGTGTGAATCGAAACGTGAAAAAAGAAAAAAAAGAAAGAAGAAACGTGAAAGAGCTACGAGTCTCTTTCTTCCATTTTTATTTCATGCTCCTTTTTTTAACCTTCGCAATTTCACCGTGTGGAAAGTTCTCAAAGGCTCTTTCAGGATTTGGCTCAACCTTTTTTTGTACCCCGGAATTACAAGCTTGCGAATCAAACATTGTACAATTTAATGCTCGTCGGATGCGGCAGTGCGAAGCTCTCCCGCGAGTTTTCCGCTGCACCGCGATGCTGCTCTATATTTTTCATCGATTAGAGCTCTCGTCTTTGCTCTCTTGTGCAGAACACGTGACTGCGGAGAGCACAGCGAAGGCCACGCAGGTCGAGGCTACCGATTGCGACACATCTCGCGGAGAGACCGCGTATTCCAATATATATATATCAATATATATCCAACAATATATACTCCAGCACATGCACACTTCTACATAAAGCAGTTTCCATGTCAACCTTTTTTCCTTCGCTTCCTATCGGGCAGAAAAAAAAATATACGTGCTAACTAAGCGATATTCTTCCTCTCCGTTGGCTCCTCTCTTCTCTCTGCTGCGTCGTCTCGTTTTGTTTCGAAAAATACATAGAAGAGAAAGAACGGGAAAAGGACATTCGACAGCTGCAGTCAGGCTGCCAAGATCTTCCGAGCTAACTCGGCCGAGACGCTTCCGAGATTCATTCACGGAATCTCTCCTCTGCGGAACATCTCGAGATTCTGCCGATGAGCCTTCATCTTTGGAGAGGAGAAAAATGCAGATGATCCTCCAGAGATCTCGGACGGATGAAAAAAAAAAAAAACCAAGTTCGCTTTATAGACAAAAATAAGAGGTCGCTGAGAGGTAGATAAAATGAATGCCCTGGCGAAGAACATGGCCAAGAAAAAATATAGGAATAAGGAAAGTATACAAATTTTAAACAGAAAAATAAAATGCAGTATAATATGAAAAAAAATGTCTCTCTTGATTGTATGAGACTGAAATTATTCCAATGAGACGTTTTTATATAATTAATCTAATTAAAATAAGTTAATTGTTTAAGAAAATGAACTTACAAAAACAGCTAAGTTTATATGAAGAATGGAAAGAAAAAACGTAAACAATTTTCCTTTTAACTATATAAAAGAATTTTTTAAAAACAACAGATTAATCAGGTTTATTATTTAAAGTACCTTTGTCAATGATCAAAATATGTCCAACGAATCTGTTAAGAAACGTAGACAATTATTTTCGAACATATAAAGAAGCAACTCTATATCATGTAAGAGCAAAATAGTTTTACATGGAGGTTAGATTAACATGTAATAAGTGCAAAAAATATTTAGTCGACGAAAAAACATACATGACTTGTGACGTATTTAGGTCGTGTGCGAAGATGGATATGAAATATTCAAGAAATAAATTTTCCAGGGAGATCAATAAAAAGATACAGGCATTAGAAGAGATCCGTATAATGTACTGAAGAACATACACACATATATATATATATATAGCATTATATCCATCGTCGAAAGTGACATAATCCATAAAACAAAATCTTCTGGATTGTGCCTTGAGCCAGCTTCGACTTTTTTGGCATAGAGAAACATTTTCGTCAAGTCCAATATTACAGATAAAGTTAGAAAAAAATTAATGCATGGATGGCTTTATTATGCTGTGGAAAAACATCCATAAGCTTAAACGAATTATCATATAAAAACCATAAATTCATGTATAAATATTAGTGGCAATAGCTGATGTGTGTATAAACCAAAAAACTTTTATAGCATACAAAACTTAAAATATAAAGATGAAAATAAGCATAATAAGAATAATTTCTACGATGAAGCCTTAGAAGTAAGCTAAAATATATAAATCTCCATCTTTCAGTTTGGCAACTCCAAGCAAATAATATATTTTTTAAAATATATAACAGTTGCAGAAGAGCTTGAATTTATTTATTGTTCTTAATTATTCTACGAGCAATTTAGCATTTCAATAAAACTTTTCTAAACGTTTCAAAAATGACATGGTATGTATTTATGAAATTATATATAGATGACTCACATGTACACATGTATAGCTGAATAATCTAAGTACATTATAAAACACATAATAATGTATGTATTAACGAGTAAACGAATAAATTAGAAAATATTATGGCTTGGATAATTATCGGTTGGCAAAACATACATTGTATATAATTTAATGTTGTACATAAAAGTACAGCTTAAAACTAAACTCGAACGTATAAGTAATTAAAATGTGATATAAAAATACAAAGTTGGTATAAGTATAAAGAAATGATGTTCTCTCAGGCAAAAAATAATCTACGCTTGTGAGAAAAAACCGACGAGAGAGATTGAGAGAGGATGAAGAGAGGTTTAGAGCGATTAGTAACTGTGGAAAACGTATATAGTGTGTCAGAGAAAACAGCCCGTTAGCGATAATATCCCTTTGTCTCGTCGGATGAAAGAAAAACACTCTCCGCTGAGTCGCTCTTAACCGGATGTTCCTGCGCGGGAGATGCTTCGAAGGATCTTGATCCGCCCGATGGATTAGAACCGGCTGAAAGCTCGTAAAGGCTCCGGGGAACGGAGGCCCGCCTAATTTCACCAGACAGGTAAACGGCGCCGTTTCGCATGCTTTACGATCTCTCGAAATGGGGGGATCCAAGGCGCGAGCGTGCGCGCGGCCCGGCGACCGTTATGCCTCATCGTTCCATCCCGTCCAATTCTCCTCCTCGCGAGTTATCTTAATTCCTCGGGAACGCATGCGACCGCGAGCCCCCGCGTGTGTGTACCTGGCCGGAGCGGATTGCACACGCGAGCTCATGAATAAAGTCTAGTCTCGCGCGAATATTAAGCGACGAGAGCCGAGGCAACGAAAAATTGGCGAGCCTTCGCGCCGCGCTCTCAAAATGAAAAACAAAAAATTACGCTCATCGTTCCTGACGATGCACGAGAATATACACGTTGGCCTATCATAGAAATATTACAGCCACTCGCATACTCTCATACTGTTGTTCCTGAGACATCACTTGCCGGAGCCTCTCATCGCGAGAGTGTGCTTCGGGATCAGCGCGTGTGTGTACGTGCGCGTAGCGCCGTGAATCCGATGAGGTTTTGAAGAAAAAAGGAGGAAAAAAACGCGGCGGAGGGAGACGGAGATTATTCTTCAGAGGCTTTCTCGGAAGCGTTAGCAGCTCAAACAGGCTCGAACTTGCCTTCGAATAGGGGCTCTCTTTTTCTTCTAATGCCTACTCGTGTGTGCGTATACCAGCCTCTCGTTTTCTCTCTACCACGTCCCGAGGACTCTTACTGTCGTTTACGACCTCTCGAGGGTGTCTATCCGTCCGCGCCGCCAGATACCGCCTATCCGACCAGAAAGCACTCTTCCATTTTTCTATTTGCTCTCTTCCACGTAATCGAGCCGCCATCGAATTTTCCGCAAAATATCGGGAGCAGAGCGTTCTCGAGTCGTCCCGGATAAAGGGACACGCGAAGGCGAGTTGTTGGTGCGAATTGCGAAACGAGAAACGGGGGTTAACCAAATACTGTTTGAGCGATTGGAGTGCTTATACCAGGCGCCTCTGATCTCCGCGGCAAGACTCGCAGTCTTATTCCTGGACGCTTCCCACGATGGAGTCTAGCCTGGTCGGAAACCTATTCCGATACACACCCACACGCCAGAAGCGTTCACGAGCGTTCAAAGTTATTTGCCGGGAACGGGCGCGTCCCTCATCGCGTCTCGTCCCTCCGAATGCCTTACCGCGTTACCTGATGGCTGCATTTTCAATGTAACGGAGAGACGAAGTCTGGCTCAGCGGGCGGTTGCGCGCGGCACACACGGAGGTAAGAAATGGGTAACCCGCGACGAAACGCTGGCCACGTTCTTCGTCCATCAGTCACGCAGAGCCTCGCCGCTGCGGATTCTGCTCCGGTCCATCAAGAAAGCCTAGCTTCCGTAGCGCCAAACGGCAAGTATCGTTGCCCTCGTCTCTCTGTCTGTCGTCGTCATAGATGCCTCCGACGCCGGCTCGTTTACGTGGTCGGCCATCGTCAACTACGCACGCGTTGCAAAATCGACGTCTTCACCCGGGAAGAGAGAGAGGGAGAGGGATCGAGCCAGGGAGCAACGTCCACGAATTCAATCTAGGATTTTTGCCATCGCGTCCTTTTGTCACCAATTTTCGATACAACTTTCATGATTCGTCTCGGCTATTTTTATCAAACTCGGATTTCGAGTCTCGCTTCGCCGCTTGTATATTACATGGATGATATATCGATTCGCGGCCCACCGCTAATTCTTCGCATTCTTTTGCAAGCTTATTCAAATTAAAATTTGTTTTTTTTTTAATTCTTCATTGGGTTACTAAACATTGAATCGTTCCACAAAAATGATCGAATATCGGAAAATTTTTAATAATATTTCTCGGAAATAGAATACTAAATAATAATATACTCAATAACAGTAAATTTCTTATATAGAACAAATATTTACCATCGTTACGCACGTTATCATAAAAGTATGATTTTTAAATCGAAATTTATTATGATTTTTTAACGCGCAATGAAACAATTTTTCAAATAAAAAACAATATATGAACCATTAATCATTTTTAACGTGTTATACCAAAGGTTTTATGTAAGTCTTCTCGTACAATATTTTGTATAAAACCTAAGAGCTCCGAATATAGTTACCTATAAAGGAACTACATATATTTTTAAAGAATTTATTCCAATTTATTTGGTTATAACCCAGAGTCATGTCCTCTCATAATCGATAAAATATATTTTTCGATTCTCGATATTTTCTGTAAACAAATTTATTTTAATTTTTTGTTTCTGTCTTGAAACACCTTCATTATTTTTCTTTTATTTTTTAAATTGTTTTCGCGTGTCTCGAGATACTTCGAATAATGTGAAAATAGGATTGGAGAGTATCTTGCATTGTTCGATGGCAACAAAGATTCGACCCAGAGACAGAGCTAACTTGAGACTGATTCAGGTTCGAGGGAAACGAGGTTACAAAGTCGTATTTTGCGCCCAGCGACAAGCTTCGCTGATGTAGCTCCGCAGTCGGAGTAATTCAGCTTTTCCATCCTATTCAGTGCGGCTGTACAGCCTCTATTCAAGGATTTGCTGGCCTGGTACACTCAATTATTACAGGACTGGGTTAGGCAAAAGGTTGCTGGTACAATTCAAATGCCAGCGAATAGCGCCGGCGAGCACTGTATGGGCATGACATTAAACGCACACGGATGACAGAACCTTTGATACATTTGCGAAATTCACAGACAGTCACCAAAAATTTCGATGTATTTTATGGTTTCTGCTCCGGTGACTTATTTCTCAGAAACTTTCGTCTTTCTTGGTCCAAAGAGTAACGAAAGTCAATGCCAACCCCGAATTCCCTTGCCAACCTTGTATATCGGAATTACTCGTAAATTAAACACACCGGAAAGGTATAGGTTAAGAAACGACGAAAAAAAGGGCCATCCGGTGGGAGCATCTGGCCCCGGGTAACGTCACTTCGTCTCGTTTATTCGAGGTTGTCTTTTGTACGGTCAACACCAAACGATTGACCCCGAGCAATGAATGGCACGAAGGCAATTGGAAAGTCAATAAAATTCGATTGGCGCAATCCTGCGGGGTGCACACGAATCAACTTGCGCCCATTCTCTCGAGCAAATTGTAAAAACATCTGGATCCCAGTATTTTTTTATAACCGCACAGTTGTCAAACTTCTAGCCCCGAATGCATCCAAATTTCACCTACGGCGCGTGTTAGATCGCAGTGTTCTCAGAATAGAGGCGCAGCGGGGGGAGTTTTGCTCGCTACTTCAAAAGTGGAAGCGCCGAGATGTCCCGAGGTTTTGCACGCCAGGCCCGCAGCTTGCGTGTTGTACCGTCCACTGCTTTACAGCACTTTGGAAGACTATCGGAGTCTCGAGGAACAAGCTGACATCCGGGTTACCAAAATTCGAAATATTTGGTTAGTTCCGGTCGACCTGGGCCGAGTTCAAAGGGAACGAAGTTGAAACGTTGGGACGAGCTTTCGACAAGTTCGACCAAGTCGGACATCTTGCGATTGCATCATTTCCGTGTAGGAAAGTGCGCGCTTTATCCACTTCATATACCGGAGCAAAAGATATATACGATGTACGGCAGCAATCCGTTAGCCACTGTTAAAACAGTGAGGAAAGCTCTCGAGAAACAGGCTCACGCGGCCAAGTCAACCCTCACCTATCCCAGTATGTAGTCGTCGGTATTACCGGTGTATCCTTAAGCTCGTGGTTTCACTGGGGAGCTTACAAACCGCCGAGACGACCGTACTCACAGAGACTAGGTCAACCGACCTCTACTCGCTCGCAACACTCCCTCATCTCATCATCTTCGGATCAGCTAGCCTATACCATTACACTATAGATACTTTCTTATCTCGATGAATATCTTCAATTTTCCATTCATCAAGAATTTCTTCCAATGCACGATTAATCCAGGAAACACGGATGACAAAACGAAGAGCATCAAATTGATGCAACGATTTAAAACCAATAAAACTGCGAAGGTTTATAAAACAGTTTAGAGGAGAGATTTGAAATTTTCTATAAGAGAACATACGTGAACATGCATATGCATTTTACGCCGTGTTAAGAGAGCATCGCTTCGGGATGTGTACACGCGATTCAGCTAAATGTAGACGATGACAAGCAAGCCTTGGGGTCTTACGCCAGTCTACGTGTCTTCGACTCGGTGCCACCGAAATGCGATTAGAAGCGTGTAATAATCCCCTGTGGGAAAAGCTGATCCATCTCCCAACTCAGAAATTCGTGTACATCCTTGAGGGATAAACTCCCGTAGCTTCTGGCCGGTACGAGAGGTTCCGTCATGATGGAAGGGTCGAGGATGAATACGATAGTGGTCTGCAGGGTAAATGCGCTGACCTGGGCAATATCAACACGTAAATTCAAGCATTGCTCTACCCACCCAAGCATAGCGAGAAAATGCTTTCGAATACAGTAGAACTCGTTTATACATCTTACCGGTACTATAAATAGTTCATTATCTGCTTAATACTTATTTTAATTCATTTATTACGTCTGGTCATGGTAACAGTTTAAGAAAATGTATAAAAGATTTACAGTGGATGTAAATCTAGTGAAGAACTAAAAAATAAGTGTTGAATTAAAAGTTGATCAATCAATATTGTCGTCATTAGTTGAGATTGAAAATTTCAATCGCTTACAATGTTTTCTTTCTACCAGCATCGCATATTTTCCAATAAATACCTTAAAAGAGTCTACGTTTTTTCATGATTCCAAATGATTTATTGATATAGTCTATTAAAGAGCTAATGAAAACTTTTTGTAGATGTCAAATCATCGATCATCTTTCTCATCCGTTACAAAAATATATATATTCCGAGTATTACGCCATCAAGCTTCATAACAGAGCGCAAATGTACACTAACCTACTAAAAACTTGTTTTACTGTTGCACATCAGTTTCATCAATTCCACAATATATACATTTGTGCTTTTTTTTCATGATATATTTTATTTTTGTATATGCTGAAAGTATTTTATATGAAAAAAATAGATGGTGACGCGATAACCTTAAGAATTGTGGAAGATAAAAAGTAATAACCTAATTTGTGCGGAGAGGGGCGGGGGGGGGCAGAGAGAAAAAGAATCCGTCAGCGTAGTACGTACAAATGGACTGGCGAGTATGTACGTTCCATTTTGTAGGTATAGCGCGAGAATTGGAGGGAGGAGAGCCTCGGGTGAGGTTGGCTGGTGTTGGCTGCTGCACGAAGCCAGACGGGTTGAGGCAAGCAGGCGCGTTCTGGCCGGGTAGACTGGGAGAGTATAACACTGTGCGATAGGAAAAGAGAGAGTGAGAGAGAGAGACAAGGCAGAAGCGAGGACGAGCGACCGTTGCGATCGATCGATACTCACCAGCCTCGAGCTAGTGAAGTTTCCTCTCAATATATACATGTATGTGTGCCAGTAGCGTTTTCAAATACCTCTTTCTCTCTCTCTCTCTCTCTCTCTCTCTCGTTTTCTCTATTTTCCACACCCTCCAGCGACCGGCGCTGTACCGCAAACGTGCCATACGATTCGAGCCTGTGCCGGCTATCAACTTACAGCCGAGAACAACAGGGCTCGAGCAAACGTGTGTCGTCCTCGCTCCGGCGCTCCTCTCTCTTTTTTTCGGACGACGACGACGACCGCGATAACTCGGCTCCTCGGACTTCGCAGCCCTCTCTCCTCCTCGCCAGGGACGATTATCTCGTTTTCTTCGTTTTCTCGATCGAGCGTTCGGGATCGTTTTCTCGCCGCTTTTCCACGACGAGCCGGCGAGCGATTTATCCTCTTTCGCCGCACGAACACCCGCATCGCACATGCGGACCGCTCGAAACGCGAGCAGCTGTTCATCTCCAGGGGAAGACGCCTCTCGGCTGATGGAGCTCGCGGCCGAAGGGAACCGATCGACGCCGGAGACTTGGCAACGGCAGCCGAGAAAAGAGAAACGACGGCACTTAGACGTCCCGAGGGTGTGTCGCCGCGCTCCATCCAGAGAATATTCTCAGCTTGAGGGAGCTATCGTTGACGGCTGTGACAACTACGACAACCCTCGGTCCTCCACCACCCCCCCCCCTTTTCTTCCCTTCGCAATGAGTCATCCGAGCCGACTTCGAGACTAGAAATCATGGGGGCTCCCCTACGAATGGCTCGCACGTGGAATTTTTTCCAAATTTTCCCGTCATACACCACGACGGCCAAACCATGCTCAAAATATTATCTTTAAATAGTTATAAGACCTCGTTTTTTTATTAAGCTATTTTTTTTTTCATGAGTAAAAAAGTAGGTAAAAATGGTATATCTTTAGCGTGAATGTTTCGTTTATAAATTTTCCAATACGTATTAATGATCTTTGGTGAAAATATAATTTTTAGTAACAAATGATTATTGTTATATATTTACTTATCATTGTAAAATGCTGGTGTGTACTTTCTATACTGATGGTATATTTTGAACCAGACATCCACCCCAAGTTACTATAAATTACTACCCTTAGAAACTGTAAAATAATGGTATAAAAGTCCATTGCCATTACTTACTTACAATGGAAAAAATGCAAAAAAATGATTTCACGTCATTTTTCATCAGTGAGAGTTTTTTTTTATTTTTGAACAAAGTGATTTGGCGTGATTTCACTTTTTTTTGTCCAAAAACAATGTTCACGTGTCGTAAAAAAGTTACATACATCTTTGTTCGACCAAGGGAGATGCAATTTATAAATAAATAATATAATATAAATATAAATATAAATAAATAATAAATAATAAACAATTTATAAATAATAAATTGATAAATAATATTTATCAATCTCAATTTTTAAACGTCAAAAAAATAAGATGTTATATAAAACCGCGAAACAGAGACTTTCGCGTAGAACGAAACCATGAATCGCAATAAAGTTAAACGCCACTCGAAAAAAAATTGGTTTTGTCAATACAAATGCCATCAAATTTGAATTAAAGTATCACGTTTCGAAGTTATTTCAAAAAAAAAAATAGAAAATAGCCAATTAATGAAATTCTACTGCAAACAGCTAGAAACCGCGGCTTGTCTTTGACATGTGAATTCGCCGATTTCGCATTTTTCATCACTCAGCGTCAAGAGACGACCGTGTCTTTCGATTATATTTTCTACTCGTTTCACTCCGAAAGCCTCGAGCCTCCTTAATTCGTTACAATTAAGGCGAAAGATCGTGGAAAGTAAGAAAATAAAAGATGTATGCAAAGTCAGCCATGATGAGAGAGGCAATTATCATGCGGACAAGTTGGCTCATGAGGCGCTCCGTGGAGTCAAACACGCGAGAGATTATTCCGCGCGTTCCCTCTTCTGGCTCCGTTTCGTTTCTCTCGTGATTATCGTCGCGGCGGCGCGAGAGTCGTTCGGGTTTCGCCTCCGGCCCGGGGGCTCTCCGATTGCGAAAATAAAAGAGGAAGGATATAATAGAAAATCGAGACTGTCGAGCGGGTCTCAGTCCGAACGAGATACCGTTTCGTTATACCTGCGATCCTCGAGTTTATGGTCCCCTTTCTTTCTTCCCTTTCGCCCCCCCCCCTCTCCCCTCTCCCCTCTCCCCCGCCTCCCTCCATCCCCGGTCTCGTTCTTTTTATTCGAATCATCCGTCTGGAATGCAAACCCGATAGTCCGTTTCCTCTATATAATTCTATGGATTCTGACCGAAGTCTACGGCTTTCCGTTTCTTTTGCACGGATAAATGGCCAATCTTCGAATATCTCTCTATTAAAGTTGCAATTCGTGTAAAAAACGGCCCGGGCTGTCCGAATTCTTCCACCATCAATAGTTGAAAATTTAGCAAGGTACGCCCCGGTGGGGACATAATTCATCGGATAAAATTCAACGAAGCCCTTGACGTGAATTTACTATCCGGTGGCCGAAATTCCATTTGTCACGTACTCGTGAAAATTTCCTCGGTAAATATCTCCCCGGGATTCGTGACTTATCTCCCGTTTCACGGGGGTTCCCGAGGATCTTTGGTATATAAGGAGTATACACAGAGGAGCCGCTGTATTATTTTACACCGGGCTCTATGATCGTACGCGGAGAGGAAAGAAACGACAGTCTTATCTCACGCTTTTGCGGGCTCGCGAACGTACCGCGCTGACCGTTGAAACGTGGGAACGTTCTCGCCGGTTTCCACCGCGAAAGAAGCGTTTCGCTCGCAAAAACAATATTTTTTTTTGTTTCATCCTCGGAAGTTTTTTCTCGCTCGTGATGAAAGATTCATACTTTTCCGCGATTAGGTTTATCGTGATCTATCCGAAACTGATCGCGATCTGCGTCGAAAATCACGATGGAATTAACTGAGATAAACACTCCCCCTCATCCAAATCAGAACTGTAGCTACGCCCAAAAATTTCTGTTATCTTAGAGATTTTTTATAAATTATGGTAAACATGTCTCAAAATAAATCATTAAAATAACAGATTTATTGCCAAACAACTAAATGTATGATATTAATTTTTTTTTCTCAGTTTACAAAGAGGTATATATTTTTCATGGCATCTGTAACATTGGAAGAAGGTCTTCCAACTTTGTAAGGACAGAGTCGAATTTAATTTTCAACTATTGGAACATCTATGCATATTCAAACATTTCGATACTTATTTACAAAAAATATTGTTTGAAATTAAAACATAAGATAAGTTTTTGATCGCTATAGAATATAAAAAATCAATCTAGATTTACATTTAAATCATATTTTTTGTTTAAAAATCATCAAAGCAATAGTAAAGTGAAAAAAACCTATATCCAACTATTGGGAAGTTTACGTTAACTTTAATGATCAAAGTATCGAGTCCATGGAGGTGTATCGTGGGAAAAGCTTCATTTCGAAACGATATATGTATATATACAGAGAAGAAAGTTTCATTGGCTTAACTTAACAAATTAAACATTTAATTCCATTTTACATGATATTTATTTAACTCAACCAAAGCTTTTGCACAAAAAAAGTCTAGTTGAATTAAACAAATATGTAATCGCTGGTTTCGTTGAGTCAATCAAACTTTTTTCTTTGTATATAGAGAAAAATATATATACTTAGAAATCCATCTGGGGAAAGCGACGCTTGCAAAATTCAAAGATACGAGATTGATTTTTGTGTTCAAGTTATATAAATTGTATAAGAAGAAAGTGTGTAAAAATTGTATGAGAAAATCAAGCATTATTCGGAGCATTATTGTATATACTTACCAAGTATTATTCACTCTGTTATTCACGTGAACGATTTGTTCGGCGGAGCCAAAAATTTCATTCCGAAGGAGATATATTCTTGAAGTGGAACTTCGTTGAAAAAAAAGAAAGGAATTGGAACGCTTGTTATACAAAAGTGTCTTATCCACTTCGGATCTTGGTCTGATTTTGCCGAAAGTTCGGGACAGGATCGTCCGAGTGTCTGCGAGGCGTGTATATCGTCACGATCGAGGAGTGGAAGAGCGCAGGGTGAAACGGTGGCGAGGAGAATGCGACGTCAGGTCACGTCAATAGGTCGCAGGTATTAAGGTCGTTCGATGCCAATGACGCACAGCTTGATGCTTTACATCAATATATGTACATATATAGGCTCGTACACGTGTGCCCGTAAAACCACGTCACGTAGACAACCTACTCGAAACAAAGTCTGCACAGGGCGCTTTCAAACATTTCCCTCGCGATTTACATATGTGCCCTGACGCTCGCAAGATATCGATCCTTATCTCTCACCAATTATTAAAACTAATATTCTTCCATCGCTTTTTCTTTACGCTGACCCATAAGATTCTTTTTCTTTACTTTTCAAAGTAACTGGACCCCGATAGATGGACACTTGAGCCCCTCATCCTTTTCTCGTTTTATTTTTAAAATGGTATAACAATATATATCGAATAATTTTGATGAAATACGTCATACGTGTGTAAAAATATCAAGTGAACAAAAACATTATAAAATATGAAGAAAAATTGATAAAATATGAAACATATCCAGTATAGATGACATAGGCATAGACATATAGGCAAATAAAAAATTAATCACAGTTTATAGTATTACTTTTTTTTAATAATTGAATTTTATTCGTGTAGGTTAATTTGTCATTTAATTAATTAATAAATTTATTAATTAGATGTTGATTAAAAGACAAATGTATCATTTTGGGATCAAACGATTGGAAAAGTTACCAACTACAAAATCTGCACAAAAAAATATGTCTTTACAGACCATTTAATGAAAATATTCGTAATGAAAATTCGATTTTTAATATTGAATAGATGCGAGAATAGAATTCCGTGCTCTTATTTTTAAAAAGCGATTGTTTTGCACATGAGTGACTCTTTATAAAAACTATTTATTATATTCATTAAACACTTTTAAACCTGTAGAACAAAGAAAAAATTGAGGTTTCGGGCCTTTTGTATTAATTATTAACGATAAATGACGATAAAACGTTAGCCAAAGCTCTATATAGCAATACGCCAAGCATGGACAGGCTTTCTAAACAACTTTAATAAAAGTTTTAACGTTACTAAATATACTTTTTGGATTACTCTACGATAATTCTTAATTCCTAAAAATTTGACCCTTTACTTTAGTATTCTCGAATTACAGTAAAAAGTAGATATGTTTAAAAAAAATTTGTAAAAAGTATTCATCTTGACTTGGAAGACATCCTTTGTATAATGTAAAAATAAGAAAGTTTCTTTTATAAATTTGTCCTTTTTTTTTCAAAGAAAAAAGATTATCCTTTTTTTCTCGTTCCCATATTCTTAAATGTAGCTATTTTTTTGTCATCTTTTCTCGAATACGCGAAGACTCGAGTTGCAAAACGAAGCTTTGGAAGTTCTTCGCTGTATCTTCAGTGCCTCGGAGCACGGGTGTTGGCTTGTTTGCTGTGTTACTTCAGATTCGAGCAAAGTATCTATACGTGCAAAGACGACCGCGCACTTGCGCGAACTTCGGTGCGTTTTCACGTGACACCGTCGCGTTTATTTCTCGTCTAGCTCAGTTGATGCGAGCCTAAGTTAGACGAAACTCTTCGTGACGAGAACGAAGCGATGAACGAACTTTGGATATCAAATCGTGTACGAACGATCAGCTTTTTATACGTTTTTTTTTGTAAATTTTTAAATCATACACTGAGAAAAGATTTAGTTGAAAATATTTCGTCGAAACAACACTTGTTTATATGAAATAATTAAACTTCAGTTAAATCAACCAAGAATTTAGTTCAATTTGCAAAATAATATCGTTGAACGTATTGAAACAAATATTTTGTCGAATCAACCAAATTTCATTTTCAGCGATAAATTTATTTAAAAAATTAATTTTTATTATAAAAATCGTGAGTCGTTATATACAATAATAATGAACAAATTTAAAAAATTGAATTGTTTTGCAGAAAATGAGAAGGAATAAATTGAATTTTCGAGTGGTATTGACAGCAATGGAAATGTTGTCAGGAACGTGTTAAATTTTGCTCAATTTTTTTCCTACCGATGGGTCAGACCTTTTCGAGCTTGTATACATATACAACGTGGAAGCAAGCCAGCGAATATCGGTCAATCCAATTAAATAATTAAATACACCCTGTTAGAGTTGCAGCGTTATCTCGGGATGGGCACATTAACGGCTTCGTCGCGACGTTAATGTCACCTAAACCTCCCTGTGCATTATCCTTTATCCCACCATCTTTATCCGTTAGCCGATTTTAAATTACCTGCACGTAAATAACGTCGATTGAATAAATTTTCATTAAGCTCGACAAAAATCTATCGTCTTGGAAGATATATACATTTCTAAATATTTTTGTTCGAGTTCTTAAACTTTCTTTATTACCATACATTAAATGATCTTAGCATGGAATTTTGTGAGAATATTCGTTTCAAATATTTTTTTCAATTTTTCTATCGTATATAAAATAAAATTATAAAAAATTTATCAACTGTTTTTCCCAGAGAAAGACAATATTCTGAATCTTCTGAAATTTGTA
Organism: Cremastinae sp. A BG-2022a; assembly: GCA_030522545.1. Classification (NCBI taxonomy): domain Eukaryota; kingdom Metazoa; phylum Arthropoda; class Insecta; order Hymenoptera; family Ichneumonidae; species Cremastinae sp. A BG-2022a. Next base: position 9,967 of record JAPYYW010001374.1, on the reverse strand, counting down.
GATTTCATTTAAAAATTGTCTTTTGAAAAATATTATATTCCTTAATTTTTTTTTAAATAATTCGAAATAAATTTATAATCTCGATTATGTAAATTACCATAGGTCTCGACAAAAATAAGTTATCTGAAAAATTCACTTCTGAGTACTTTTCAAAATCACTTTCAAAAAATTCACCGAAAAAAAATAAGCTTTTTTTCATTACAAAGATGATATATCCAAAGTTATCATAAAAATATTTATACTTTATTTTAAATTATAAAAATGATCAAATAATCACTTTCACAAAAAATGTATACTTTGAAAGATATCTCCAAATTATTTAAGGTAAATCCATCATAAAAAAAACCTTATTTCCTTTACAAAAATGAAGTCTCATACTCACAGAAGTGTTTATCCAAAGGATCGGAGTGATGCTGTCGATAACCGCGAAAAGAATAGAGAAGACGAGATATAGGTAGAAAAAGCGTGTACACATTATGTGTATATATATATATATGATATCGTATTTGCATGTTGACGGCTTTTCAAACGCGGTGAATCTCGAATACATATTTCGCACCGCAGCTGCCATCGTCCGACATCTTTCACAGCGAGCGGCGAAATGGGAGTGGGAGAGATCGAGGAAAAACGAAACAGCGCTCTTCGAGGGAACTATATATGCATTTCGATATAATCTCCGGCTCGGAGAAATACCTTGCGAATCGTCTCATTCAATCTCAGTGAATCCGTATGTATTTGTAATTTAAAAACCAACAGAGCCACGATATGCGATGAAATAAAAAAAAAACGGCAACAATATCGTCAAAACAAAAGCAGGAAAAAAGAGAAGAAATTCATATTTTTCCCACACTTTCCGTTTTCACAATTTTCTTGTCGCGCCGGCTTCCTGCCTTTAATGACGGGCAGACGTGATTTTTTTCTTCGGCGAACGTGTTGCTTCACGAAATAAAAACGAATCGGATGCCGAACGTCTCATCTTCCGCATGAACGCGCGCGTTTCATTAAGATTCCAGGCGCAATAAAAACGCGACGCTTGAATAATTGGGGGAAAAGGAAAGAGAAGCGTCGAGTTTGCCTCACCCAATTAATTTTACAGTTTCGACACACCGCGTGTACGCTTATACCGTCTCGATTTTCGTGACTCTCCGAGGCGGCTCGGCGGGACGTTGATTCGTGTTAGAAACGCGAGACGTGCGGCGCTAACACTTTTTCTCGTCACGCAGCGGCCGACCGGGAACGATATTTTGACGATCGTGACGATGAACGTATGCCCGCGCGAGGACAAGATATCTTTAAAAATCTTTCACGTTCGCCCAAAGTTTCCTTCCACAAGATTTTCTTTATTTCGTAGCGAGCACACGCGTGAGAGAGGGAGGGGCTCTCTGGTGAGACATTTTCATGAGACCTTGCCGCACGATAGACCGCGAATTTAAATTCTCGACGAGACGCGCAAAAAAGTTTTTCGTTCGCACACTAAAAGAGCCGAAAACATATATAGAGGATACTGCGGATCGTGAATTTGTTTTTGTTGAAAAAATCCACATGCTTGGATTGTATATATCAGCGCGAGTAAACATTTTCTTCAAAGCGAGCTAAGAGCAGACGCTCGAGTGAAAAATGGCGGAGTCAAAAGTGTACTTAACCTTAAGGTCATGCGGTAATTGAGGTAATTAGTGTAGACCGAAAATTACGTTGCGTTGATAATCAGCGCTCGTCAGCAGCGCGTTCGACCGAGACCGGGAATTTTATTTGCGTTGCGTCACCGTTCAGGGAATTCCACGTTCAGGCGTTTACAGACTTATTCGGCGGTGGTTAACGAACCGGGCGCACGACGTTACAAAAAACACACATCTCTATCGAATATTTTCACTGTGATCAATGTATTCCGCCAAATATCCAATATGGAAAATAATAGCAATTTGACATCGTATCCGCGACGCGTCTCAAATTCATCGTATCCGAGCCCAATAACGTTGTTTCCGATTAAAATGAAAATTTCGACGAACGTCATCGAAAGTAACGAGGCGCGTGATTGATATTTTGATTTCGGTCCATCGAGTCGTGGATACTCGTACGAATAATTAACGAGCACGTAATTGGCATCCGAGAAATTATCCATGTTTCGTTATTTATGAAATGAAAACAAAATTGATTAAAGCTATATTATTTTTGTGAGTTGGGACACCGGAGAAAGCAAATATGGTCAAATTCACTCGCGAATAAAAGAGTTCTTGCGGACAAAAAAAATTCTATACATCTTTTTTTTCGGAACGTGGTAACAGGTCGGAATTTTTTATATAGGATTTTTCATGCAAAACATAAAAATTCTGATCATTTTTTCAACTAACAAAAGATTTTTTTGTTCAATATTTATAAATTTTTGGCGACTAAGCGGTGACTCGGTAAATATATTTAAACAAGAATACGAATTCAATATAGTTTATTTTATTAATTACATAATGGAAAAAGGAGTGTGCGAGGGAATGAAGGTCCGTACAAATTTATTTAGAGAAATAAACAGGAAGCCTTATATTTTATTTTTATTAAAATTTCTATGAAATTTAGAACAATAATTTTTTAATTTTACAATTTTGTCACCTATAATTACTCTGAGATTTCACCATCGAAAAAAAAACACTATTTTTCTTCTCTCCATGTTTCAAGTTTCGCATAACTCGCAATCTCGGCATTTATTTATTCGTGCAAGAATTTACCTGGAGCCTGGAATGGAATGGTCAGGCATACAGAGAGGCGATGTACAAACAAAGCGAAACGCCGGGACGAAAATCTTTTTTTCGTCCGACCAAACATATCCCGAACGAATCTCTTCACGGATTCTCCAAAGATCGAGAAAAATCAACGAAAAGATGACAATGCGAGAAAAGGGCAATATTTTTTTTTCTCTCGTCCGCATCTTCCATTTTATGGAGCGATTTTAGAGGGATTGTATCATTTTTCGTCAAAGAATAACCCGGAGGCGTCCTTTGCGATTCGGCAGTGTTTCTTTTTTTTTGAGCAGGAGAATCGAATTTCGGCCGTCATCCGGGCAGGCGAGACCGACGCATTTTCAGGTCGGACGTGCATAATCGAACACAGTTAATCCTTCTATGGGGCTCTTTCATCTCTCTTTCGACTTTTCTTCACACGAAGACCGGAAGTTATCTCACTTTTCAACTTTTTGCTTCCCTCCGCGTTCGTCCGCTTTGGCCTCTGCTCTGTATTCCTTCTATATAATGCAGGACAAATAGTCCGGAAAATTGAATTCCTACGAAATTTTATTCGAAGATGATACTTTTTAATACATTTTAAAAATTAACAAATAAAAAACATTTTATTATATAAAAAATCTGTTTCGAAAATAGAGTCGAATGAAAATGATTACATTCACTCTGGTATTTTGAAATTGGGAAAAAATAATATCCTGCTTAAAGGAAAAATCAAATTTTTTCCAATTTTTTAAAGTCTGTTTTTATAGCGTAATCATTTATAAGTACCGATTGATACATATTTCTTATTATATATGGTAAAGAATAATAGAATTCGTAATTAATGTAATTTTCAATTAAAACACACTCCCTTGACAGGAAAATATCTATACGGTGATCCGTATATGGATATTCGCTGAGATAGTTCGATAACTATCTCAGCGACGCAAACTGCTAAAAAAAACGCCACCAGGAAAACATATTCTTTTGAGAGAGTGAAAATGTTGAAAAATTTTTTACCAGTCCCTATGGGCATTCGTAACTTTTTTTATTCAGAGTAGAGAATATAAACTACATCGGAAATAAGAATACTTTGTATAGCGCTCTCTTCGTCTCGTCGTCGTTGCTTTATTTCTTTTCCCGCCTCTCACTCCTCGCCCCGTTCTTCTTCTCCAGTTTTTCCAAACTTTCAGCATTGTCAGAGGTCTGTCGAAGGGTAAAGGGGAGGTAGTAGTAGAAGAAGAAGAAGAAGAAGAGGAGGAGCGACGACGGCGACGCTTTCGAGCGGCAGCTTCATCTCCGCGAGCACACAAACGGGATCTTGCAGCAAGCTTTTCCACCGAATACCTCCCTTTGAACTATCGCTCTTGAACGCGCGCTCGTAAAAATTCGTGTTACACAGAGAGCGATGATTCATAAAGATATGTACGACACTTTCTCCACACTGCTTCGCGCTTGTACACAAACGCTCAAAGTTCCAATCTCGTGCCAAAAAGACGAGGAACGCCCGGGACTATCGGGATTCCAGGTCATTTGAGAAATTGGGTCATTATAGCTATACAACCCTCATTACGATTGTATAACTTCACTCTCCGTGTCGGGATGTTCCAAATTAATCGAGTCCTTCGACCGTGACCCGTATTTCTTTCTTTTTTCGATTTCTGCTTGCAATTCACATCGAGAGAATATTTTATACGAAGCATTTTTTACTATATCTATATATGTTTTTTCGTACTGAAGTATATCAATACGAAATATTTTACAATTGAAAAATATAAAAAAAAAACAAAATATACTGATAATTTTATGATAAAAACTGTTTTAACAAAAATTCTCAACATTTTCCAAACTGTTATCGCAGTACGAAATAAAATGTTGCAAAGTCTAAAGATTTTTCATAAAAAACAACAATACTGATAATTTTGTCATCTTACATGAAAAATTCTCAAATACTAAAATTTTTGTTACTATACAATTTTTTTCTCAAAGAAATCTTGTTGCTATTTCTGCAATCGTTTTCTCAAAAAGTTTAATAAAAATAATAAGATTCTGAATAATTTTTTATTCATTTTGAATTGAACAACACGAGATATCCTTGAGTGGAAAATTATTGCAAAAATTCGTAAGTAAAAAAAAATTGTAAAAAAAGGAGAAGGCCAAAATTTGTCACGTTTATCATGGAAGGACTCGTATACACGTGCGTTATAGAGGTGTGTATCGGTTGCAAGGCGGTCATGGACGTCTGAGGCTGCACAGATTAGTTCCGTTCCTTTTTATCCCATATACATTTATCTTCGTATTTTCAATGTCATTGCAAACGAGCGAAATATTAAATTAAAATTGACTACTCTTTTACCCGTCGAATTATAAATGATGCAAAAAATTCACTCAATATTTTTTAATAAAAAAATTTATCGATAGATGTCTGATTTTTTAAAAAGACATAACAGCAAGACTTTATTTCCAATTGATACTATAACTAAGATATACAAAAAATAATTGCTATACCTTTTGACAAAAAAGTAGAGCCTGACCATAACGAATTCAACGTTAAATATTTACTTTTTTCTGATACATATGACCTATATACTCTCTTAAAATAAATAACCCAGTTCCAATTATGCGTCTCCATACGATAAAAACCTCGAGAACGTGTAGTTCAATATTGTAGCACTTCACTAGAATATTTTCGGAATGATTTATACAGATGAATATAGAAACGTCAAACCATGGCACAAATTTATGAAACAAACCCAATGCAGTTATTATCATGTACAATTAATTATTTACGTGTCAAAGTTTTTATGTGAAGCTTTTATACATACACCAAAAAAAAATATACATTGCTCAACTCTTTTGAGGAAAAAAGTATTTTCCTACCTTTCCAAGATCTTATGTCATTTGATAACAAGATGAAAAGCTATTTCTGGATTTGCGTGTTTTGTCGTATATTTTATTTATAAAAATATGGAGCGAGCATGCGTGTGCAATTTTCATGCATATGACGTTTGTGACGTCTACTCAGGACTGAATATTGTATATACACGCTGAGAGAGTATGCAAAACACTGCAGTGGTCGTTATCTCTCAGGAGAAGCATTCGGTGATCGTGCCTCTCTCTTTTATTCTCTTTCTCCATCGTTCTTTCCGTCCTCCCTCGCCCCCGCCCTTTTGCGGTTGCCCCTTTCACGTCTTCTCGTTTCTTGAATAATTCTTCGTATCTCGTTGACCCATCTTGGAAAATATATAAAGGAGACAGTGACACGACGGTAGAACGACGCCATTGAGACTCAAATTCTCCACCACGAGTACTCCATTCCTCACTGCATTATCATTGTGAAAAAAAAAGAAAACAAAATGTTTTCCTCTCCATCTTGAATTCTTGTCAACCCCGTATCATGGGAATTCATAAACAAATGCTTATATAAAACTGCATGTCTCGTCATATTTGTTTCTTATTGTACGTAAAAAAAAAACTCGGGAAAATCACTAAGGCAGATTTTACTGTAGTGACAATTTTTGAATAAAATTCAAAAATGAATTTAAAAAATTGAATAAAATTCAAAAATTGTATTCATTTGTCATTTTTTAATAAAAAGATTGTAATGTATATTGTATATAAAAATTAGTGTGTAATTGTTACATAATAAAATATAATTTCTGTCAAGGAGTAACAAATCTATACATATTTTGAAGTATATAATTAAAATTCTCGAAATCCCTGAAAAACAAAAAAAAAAAAAAAATTTCCGGCAACAGAGCTCTCGGGCTCGCCTGCTTCATGCTCGGACGATCAATAAATAAATAAATAAATTAGTTTCGGCGAGATGCCGTCAAACGCGCTATATATAGTGTATCTCTGACGTTGTTTTTTTTCTCGTTGTCGGACACACGACGGGGGGAAGAAGGGTTTTTGTCGCAGGGCACCTCGAATTCAAGGCCACGTGTGAAAAACGATCGTTCCGGAAGAGCGGTCTCAACTTCCGCGTTCACCTTTGCGCCTCGAATAAACGCGTATACATATGAGAGCCAAAGAGATAAACGTAGGTGTATTTATACATGGAGCGAGAGGAGTCGAGCGTCTTCGCTCGATTGCTCTCGAGAGAGGATAAATCGGATTTCAATACGTGCTCTCGCGTAAGTTTGAAAGAATCCAGTTGACGTTGTATTCCATTGTATCCGTTTCTGCGTGTCGGAATCTCGGGAATAACGCGCGTATATATCTGCAGACGGGGCGAGAATAAGGCGAAATTAATCGAAACTGGGAGCTCCCGGTTGGATATGACGCGAGAAAGAGAGGAAACTCGTTGTTCCCGGCAAAAGTGGATATTCTCCGCGCGCGGATTGACGCCGGCGGAGAGACTCCGAGTGCGCATGCATCGTTTCAAACGGATTTCTCGCTCGCTGCCCGCCCTCGCGCCGGGCAAACAATGACAGCGATGACGCTCGGGGGCGGCAAGAGTTTCGCGAGGGCTCCGGACTCTCGCCAGGAGAACTCCCGCGCGCGGATGACCCATTGACCCGGTTAACTCGCGTCCCCGATCCCAGGCTACGCGAAAATCGTACACCCTGATGCTTCCATCCCCGAGCGTTACGCATATATGCCTTACGCCTTAACTTCCGCATCTCAAGTCGCTTTTTTCATCTTTCACATTTTTCTATTTTTCCTTTTTTTTTTATTTATCAACTTAAGGTAGTTCGATAGTTAAGTGTCATATAAAAAAGGGGCCGCTCGCCTTTACGAAAAAGTATAGTGTCGATAAAAATGTAGGACATTAATACGAATTTTTGAAAATATTATCAGTAATCATTTAAAAAACACGTAATTATGCGATTTTTATTCAATTCTTCTCACTTGTACTGAACTTCGAGAGTGTCTTATTTTTTCAAAAATTGAAAAAATTGAAAATTTTCATTACGATGAATTTTTTCTCAAAAACTGAATGGTATATCGTGCTGACTTTTATTTATGTAACTTCTGTTATGTAACATTTTTATTTTTTCATAATTTTCTTAAATGTCGATTTCAAGTTATTTTTATAGATAATTTTTTGTGACGTTTCGATGGAGAAATTTCTAAGCTCAAACTTGAAATGTCTTAGAAACTAAACGGTAGAATTACTCAATTCGTTTTTCATTCGATTCGTTTTCTTTTTCTGCAAAACACAAATTTTTCAAAAATTTTTTAATTAAACGGTTTTTGCTATCGAACTACCCTGACACGTGTTTACGTAAGAAAATTGCTAAAATTTAATTTCAAATATCTCAGAAAATAAACAGTAGAATTACTCAACTCTTTAATCGTTCGATTTGTTTCTTTTTTCTACAAAACATATAATTTTTTTAAGAGACTCTACCATGTAGTTATTTAGATAATAATTTTTTTTAATTTGTTACTTTCAACGTGAGCTCTTGTAGAAAATTAAACGATTTTCAATAAAGGTTTATAAAATATCACATGTTTTCGTATGACATTGAAGAAAATATGTGTAAATTTTTAAGAAAATCTGTCTCGACACGGCCTTACAGTTGTACTACCTTTAGGTACTTATACCTTATAGGTACTTCTAGTCGATATGTTAAAAATTGTTATCATTTTCAACATCAAATTTATCCTGACTTCTACATAGGGTAAAGCTTTTTAAAATTTTGTACCAATCTGATATACAACAACAATTTTCAACAATTTTGAACAAACTTCAATTTCTCTACTCTAAGTCTATAATTATTTGAAAAATATAATGTCGTCGTCCATTAGTGGTCTATTTCCTTGTGACAGCAGCTATTTTATAAAAGCCTGTATCTTTCATGTTTTTACACTCCCTTATTCAAATATACTATTTAAAATGTGATAAACATTTATTTGAAGTTGTGGAGGATATTGTTCCACGTATGGAATACGTAAATATGATTTTTAATAGAATTTTCGTTTTCGTATTTTCCGAACAATTGAACCATGAAATAACGTTTTTTACATAATATAGCCATATACAATTTATATAAAAAGGTAGCGTTGCCACTCGATTACTCGAAAACATCGTAGTCAATTTTCTTAAACTTATAACCATTTGTTTACAGTGACAAAGAACACGTTGCTGTCTAATATTTATCACGTGCTCATATCAAATATCGATTTCCAATACCTTTATAATATTAATCTTCATTTATTTTTGCAAGCTGTATCGAATTCATTTAATAGCCTCAATTAAAAAAAAAAAATTTTCTATTAAATGAATCCAAAACTTTCCTCGAATTTGCAAATTCGTCAGCAACGTTGGAATTTATAAATTTTTAAATTTCCTTTCCCTTTTGCGTATAGTTCGCGATAAATGTCATACCTATTCCCATAAAACAATGTATTCGTGGTAGCTGAGAATGCGAATGTGTTCTATGAATATTAATCCGAGAATTCAGAATGAGAAAAATAAGCTCATCGGAGCGAAGGGAAAGGTTTTAGCCCTGATGACGGGTATAGAAATAATTGGCATGACCTCGCGCGACACTGCGCGATCGTTACGATCCGCATAGCGAAATGATTGAGCCATTTTCGTCTTTTACGGGAAAAGCGAGTGGGAGAGTGTGCGAAGTAATTGAGAAAAAAAGGTGAATATTAGAGAGGATTTCAGATTTAGTCGTGATGTTGGCAACACGATGTTACATCTTCGGTTTCGCGCGCATTATTTTTCTCCTATACGCGATACCCTGTGTTCGCATATACAAGGCACGCGCGAATAAATGCACTCTACTGGTGCATTTAAAGCAATTTTACCAATAATTGAATATGTTCCAAGTATTGAACAATATATACTTTTCATATTGCTTTAAATCTATAAATATCTTTTTCAATATAAATTTATTGATCATTTTTATCCATACAATGTAACCTTCAACCATTGACACAATCTTGATCAACGCTATAGAGACATTTGATGTTCGAATATATATTGGGACATTTACATACTTAAACGTTTAAGTTTACTTATATAACCCATTCAATTTTGGTTAATCTCTACTCATAAAAAAAATTCAACGTGCGCTGCTTTCGAAATAAAATGACCTTGACGTTTGAATAATTAATTTCGTCTTGCAAAATTTTTTAGTAATTACCTATTATGAAGTAGATATCCTCGAGGACACGAAAGAACATAGCCACTTGAAATTTGAAGATTTTCCTATTTTCGATTCTCGAAAAATTAGGCTGGAGATCCTCGAGCACAGAGATGGGCAGAACTCGATATTTTGCTGAGAAATTGACATTTTTCA
>JAPYYW010001373.1:0-30228 GCA_030522545.1 Cremastinae sp. A BG-2022a | reverse complement strand
TATTTTTAAAAAGGTTCTATTAATTGTTCCTTATTTGCTCACGCACATTTGTTGTTAAGTTATAAAGGCGAAAATCATCGAGTGAAATAATTGTCAACTTAATTTCGTGTGAATTTGTATATCGATGCTCTTTGACAGCGCTTTTTAAGAAAAAGCGACATTTAAAATATAGTTATAAAATTGCAAATTTTATCGTAGAGTCAAAAATAAGTTGAGATTTTCAACAATACGCAATCAAGCGTACTAAAAATTTATCCACGTCTCGCTATACGACACAAAAGAATATTTCTGCGAGGTTTCGAAACGTCTATCGAGAGACACGTTTTTACGCACCGACAACCTTAGAATATTTCCATAACGAAAAATGCTTGAATAATTTAAAAATGAATATTTTAGACGAAAATAAATCGCGATACGGATCATTTTCGGTCGCAAAAATAACGAGACTTTCGCCGTCTCATAGAATTCGCCAGGGAAAGAGAGAGAGAGAGAGAGAGAGAGAGAGAGAGAGAGAGAGAGAGGGAAAAGAAAAATAAGAGCGGCGAGTTTTGAACGGGGAGCGCGGACGGAATTTAAATCGTTGGCTTGCGGGTCGAGTATGCTGCGCGAACTCTCGTGAAATCGGGAGCGAGCCTCGCGGATAAGGAACGAGTATAAAAGAGTTGCGAGAAAAAGAGCGAGCCCAGCAGGGCACCGTTACACCCGGCTGTGTGCACCTCCGTACTTGCGTACATGCTTTTTTTCCCATTTATATACATATAAAACATACACACACACATATTCACCGAACACGTTGATATTCCGTAAAGTTACCGGAAGGTAAACCTTCTCTCGCTCGAAATAAAACGATCGGAGTAACGAATGCCATCGTCCCCCGTTGACTTCTTCGGAGGATGGAAACTTGGGGATATGCTCCGCGCGAGAGAGCGAGAGAAAAACAGAGATAGAGACGAAAAAGGGTAAAAAAAAGGAAGTGCACTTCTCGTCGTATAAACGCTCTCCGGTCTCTCTCCCCGCCGTGGGAGAGGAAAAAGGAAAAAGAGTTACCCGGTGGGGGAGTTTAGAAACCGTAATGATCCAGCGCGAGACGAAGAGATGGCGAGCATCAGAGGAAAAGAGAGAGAGAGAGAGAGAAAGATTCCGCAAATTGACGCATGGACGGGTTGAAGAATCGTTAAGAGTTTAAAGAAGCCGGAGAGAGGCAGGGCAGATGAGAAGAAAACGTCGAGATACGGAACCCAACTCCTTCCCGACGTGTGTGCACACGTTTCCACACTCCAAGCGCATCACCGCGGCATCGAGAGAGAGAGAGAGCAATGTTCGTCCACGTGAGCCAACACCGACCGATAAATACCGCATACCGCGTTGACGCGATAAGACACTCGCCCCTACACCATCAAGTTCAATTTTTTCAACTCGTTATATTAAAAAAATAAATCAAATATGCCCGAGAGTTTTAATTCAGTCCAGAATAATTATTACGAAAAATATTTATCAAAATTCTCGTATTTGACACATTCTTATAATTTTGGAAAAACGATATGATGCACTTTTTGCATGTACGTGAAAATTTTTATTATACCCTTAAGGATGTAATAAAGGGTGTGAAATTGCTATACAAAAAATATATATGCTATAAAATATGGTATATTCTTAAAAAGTTTTTTATACTGGAGATGGCTGACGGTGGTTGCTCGTTTCTCGCTCTCGTCATAGATTACATGGAAGGCGCGCGTTTTTTTTTCCTCCTATCGAATGGTGTATTATATAAGGTCCGAGAGGTTCGAACGTGCGCGAGGAGTCTCCCGGAGAGGAATTCTCGGTCTTTCGCCTCGCGTTTCTTATTTCGTTCTAGCTTGTTTTCCACACAAATGCATCGGGAAGAGAGAGAATACGAGGTACGCGTACGGGCATTCGTGACAGAGATAAAGAGTTCGAGAGAGAGGGAGAAAAGCGCGCAGGGCGAGCTCTCGGCGCGAGAAACAAAGAGGCAGTAACAAAGGAGGAAAAGAGGGAGGCGGTGCATGTCGGATTCCGTCACGAGATCGCTCCGAGCGAGCGAAACGTCTGGAGACGACGATGAGGGACACACCGGGAGCAAGAAAAGACACGTCGCGCTCGTATACCGAGCGCGCGCGCCAATCCAGCAGCCGCAGAGCGCGATATAAGGCCACAACGCGAATCAACCGAGGAGAATGAGAAAACGGAAGAATCAACGGAAGACACTCGCTACAAAGTTCCGGGAGCGAATTATTTCCAGCCAATTAGCGAGAAATTTTACATTATTTTATCAAACAAAAATTCAAGCTGAAACGTATACGTTGAAAATTTCATAAACACGCGTGAGAATGAGTTTTATATTTCTTGAAACGAAATATGTATTTTCAGAGAACGTTTTATATTGTATGAGAAAAGTGGGAAACGGGGAAGAAGCACAACGTCGCCCGAGTAGCTCAGAGCGTCGTTTTATAATAATTTTCCGGTCATTTTTCTTTTTCGCTCCGCGCGCCTCCCTTCTCAATTTTTCTTCTCAGACAGCGTTGAATGAAAAAATTTTCTAGGAATTTTCGCGCGGAGAAAATCAATATTCCCCTCATTGTAGCGCCGAATTCGCGGCAGCAGTTTCTCCATTACGGAAATGCATTCTCGATCGCTCGCGTCATGTTGAGGATAGACGAGCGTTCTGGAAGGATGAAGGAATCCGGGAGAAATATAAGCGCGTCGAAGAAAGTGATCGAAAATAAGAAGAGTGTATATATATGCGTGTGCGAGAGAGTGAGATGAGAAGAGGGCGAGAGAGATTCCTGATGTATAATCTCCGGGGCGTCAGGAGACTCGATTAAATTTTCAAACGTCGATTGGAAAAGTTCCGATACACGGAGCATCACGTTTTCGCGTTCTCACGGCTCTCCGATCGACACACTTCCTCGCTCGCGTCATTTCAATCTCTGACGCAAGACAGAGACACGTTCATAAATTCGAGAGAAAATAAAAAAATAAGCGACGAAAATTTCTGAATTTTCCTCATTTCTGTACATCTTAATATTGAGTAAAAAATTGAAAAATATTGAAAAAAGAAAAATTCCCACGGTTCTCTTGCTCGCGATCCCCCTCCTCTTTTCCTCTGCTGCTTCTCATTCTCAAAAATTCAATTCCGTCGCGAATGTTGAGTTTTACAACGAAAGCCTTGAGTTTTTAGGGCGGTGTGTAGCGTTTGCTGCTGCGGGACTCATTGCTACTAAAAGCGTAATTGGATTAAACCACAGAAGCAAAAAAGGGGGATGAGATAAAGCAAAATAAGAGGCCGAGAATAAAAGAGAGGGAGGAAGGGGGTTTGGGGGTTGGGATAGTAAGAAAAATATAGAGAGATGAGATACAGCGAGAAAAATAGAATTCGTGTGTGTGTAAAGTCCGGACAAATGTTTCTGTCATGTTTCGAAATTGTTCGCCAGGTAGAAAAGCAAGTAAGGGAGCCGCCGAGAGAAAAGAGTGGGAGAGAGAGCAGAGCGCGTTAACGTTAGTCAAGAGAGAGGAGGCGGGGAGGGGGAGAGGGAGAAGAGCTAATTGCAGTATAACAAAGCCGGATGTCGTACCTGGGCTAAATGTGCTTCTTTGTACCAGTGTCTATAGAGTATACCATTTTACCTTTTTGCTTGCCTTCGTAACGGGGAAGAGAAAAAAGGAGAGAAAAGATCACGTACGCTCAAGGCTACCTCGTGCATACATTTCTCTCTCTCCTCTCCTCTCTTTTTCTTCTCCTTGTACATCGTCATTATAATTTCCATGCACCTACAATCTTCATTTATCTATCTTCGTCTCTCTGTCGTTTCTTCCCGACTCCTCTCCATTTTGCGTGTTATTTCTCTCTCTCGCTCTCTCTCTCTCTCTCCTCGTCCGCCTTTATGCCCTTCGTTTAAAGCCCGTTATTACGATTATTAGCAACATACTTTCGTCCGTTACATCTCCTACGAGCTGCTGCTCCCTTCACCCCTCTGCTCTCTCTCTCTTCATTTTCCTCTCTCCCTGCTCTTCCTCTCTGGATTATGTCTCTACTCTTCAACCACGTTTAATGAGAAAATTTCTGCAGCACGTGTGCACGGTTTTTCGTGTCTCTCCTCATTCCCCGCTGTAGTTCCGGGGCGCGGGAGGAAAATTGGGGAAAAAATAAGTGGATGAAGAACTGTAGAATTTATTGGCTTCGTTTTAGTTGTATTTTTTTTTCCTTTCCCGTGAAGGATTGGCTCAGAGAATGTCAAAACGTTGACAAGCTTTTTTATTTCGTGTTTTATCGCGCACGATATTGACTCTCTTCTCTCGGGAACAGATGTTTCATTTTACGGACGAGAACCAAGGGTGATATTGCGAGAGGAAGACCCGAGAAGGAGACGAGGACGTACGAACGATGCGAAAACTAAGCAGCGCCAGAGAAAACAGCGACAATTACAGGGACTATTACAAAGATATGCTTGTCCGTACAGTCTGCATAAAAATATACATCTGAATGGGGAGAAATAAAAAAATAAATTCAACCTTGATTCTTTACAAAAATTCAGCAAAAAATACCACCTATATTTGTTGTAACAAAAAACCATTGAAAAAAAAGTTCAATTACCGTGAAAATAAAATATTCTGGTATACAAACAATTTTTTAATGATTAAAAATATAAAAATAAGAAAGTCGAGAATAAATTCAGATTTTTTAAATATATGCGAAGCATGAATGAAAAATGTGTAATTTGACGTATGAAAATAGAGAATTTTTGGCGAAGAATGTACTTTCAAGGCTTAAAGGGAGAAAATTCGAAACAAAGTATTCGCATTCGTCGGGGCGGTTGAATTCCGTGCGAGAAAAGCGATAGAGCGAGAGGACTACAAAGAAAATTGAGAGAAAGATAGAGAGAGAGAGAAAGTACATTCATTTCGGTAGAAAAGTCCAAAGGGGATGATGGCGGGTGCCTGTTAAGTTTCATCGTGTGTGCGAGAGTGTTTCGTACTGCGGCGAAAGTGCCCCGAGGGAGTGCGAGAGGAGAAAGAGCCCTTGGGCGGAGGCCTGCCAGGGATATATCCCAAAACGAGGGGATACCACGCGCGCGCGTGTGTTACGCACGGCCTCTCTCACTTTATTTCCTCGCCGCGAAGCTTGCATCGTCGTCGTCGTCCTCGAGATCACACGAAAAGAGCATTTATTTTCATTTTTCATTATACAAAAACAGGCCATCCAAAATAAGAGGCTAAAAATTATCCTGACAATAATGCAGCAAAATAGAAAAATATATTTAAAAAAAATAAAATTCATCCCCACTCGGGGCGTGTGTGTTGAAGAAAAAACTAAGTTGAGAAAATATTGAGGAGAGCCCACGAGTGCGCGGAGGCGTCGCGTGCGCGAGGGAGAGCAAAAAATGAAAATGAGAAATACAATCCAATACACAATGGTGAAAAGGGAAGCATAGGGATTCGCGAAAGTGCCGAACGTCGGGAGAGAAAATAAGCGATGAAAAAAACGAGGGCGAAATCGAGAGAGAAAGGAGAAAGAAAGAAAGAAAGAAAGAATGAAACCACACCGTACAAATGTCGAGGGCAACCCCGTTGGATTCTCGAACCCTCTTCACGCTCTTTCTCGTTATTTATTTCCCGGCGACTTGTCCGAAGCAGAGCGGGGATAAACAGAGACAGAAAAATAAAAAGAGAAAAATCTGGATGGAGAAAGAGTGAGATAGAGAATGGGGAGGGGGCGTTTTGAGCAAAGCCATGACAACTGTCGTCGTGGTATTATTTCGATTATATTATTTATAGTACATCCCTGATGGTACTCGATATATATATACACAAGAGTTTTCACGATAAATTCCGCGCGCCTGTCCCTCTCGCCTGTCTGCGTTCTTTTTCGTGTGCCTAGGTACAAATGGGAAATTACGCCCGGCGGGAAGAGACATCGGAGGAAGCGAGAGGGAGAACGACGCGAATATCGATCGAAAATTCGGTGGCTAGGTCATTCATACAATTTTTTTTCTCTCTTCCCTTTCCTCTCTCTCTCTCTCGCCCTCGCTAGCCTATTCATAACCAAAAGTTCAACCGCATTGATTTCGTCCATTCGTCTTTCTTTTCCAATTCTCCCCGCCGCCGTTTTTTTTTTATTCGCCTATTGACTCTCTCTCATCTCTCTTGATTCTCCTTTTCCCATTTTCCGTCGCTCTTATTTTGAAATTCCCGTAAACGCGGCGAACGAGAAGGAAATCGATGTCGGATTTGGCCTTACCCGCTTATTTCTCTCGAAAGTCTCTCGTCTTTTTTCTCTCTCAAACTCGGAGTGGACCGAGCGAGCTGCACGGGCGACGTAATTTTATCCATTTTTATCGTTACCCAGCAGCAGGCTTTGGGGCCTTAAGCCACTTAGATTTAATAGCGCGCGAGCCCGCTAGATCGGGCTTCCGTCTTTTTTCTCCATGCGCTTTTTTCCTCCCTCCCCCCGGCCCCGTTTTTGTTTTATACTTTGACTTTTCCGTACGCCCGCGTACGTACACACGTGCATTGTTTTACTCGTTTTTATACGACGCGGTTTACCGGCTTGTCCACTTCCTCCTTCCCTCCCTCTCTATTTTTTTACGCCTCGTACTTTTCTACCTGAAATTCGTGATAAATGAAGGGAAGGCGAATATGAGGGTAAAGCCGAACCGAGAGACGACTCGCAATTAAACGTAACTAGCCCCGTACTACGATTTTCGTTCAAATAGCCACTGCGAAGAGCCAATAAAAAAATATACAAAAAGACATAAATTTTATGACGGCGTTCCCAACGAAATAAACTCGAGGAACAAAATATATATTCAGAGTGTATGCATTAAATATACTTTGTCAAGCTTGTTTGACATTCTTTTTGTTGACTTCGGAAATATATTTATGAAAGAAAAATCATGTAAGTAAATATAATTATTTGTAAATAAATATGAATTTTTATTAAAAATGATACTTTGTAACAAAATGCGTGTTATTTGAGTACGCAAAAACAAATTTTGATGTAATTCCTTAGCGAAACACGTGTCGATGAGCTAGACAATAGTAAGTGTATGTTCTAAAAAAGAGGAGAATAGAAGAGAGGCTTAGAAGCCTCGTGACCCAGTGCCCTTAAGGCGTGTTCGCAACATCATTTGCTACCCAGACAGATATATCTTCAACGCGACGATATTGTATACAAAACGAAGGAGTCTTGCGCGTACGCGCGTATAAGAGCGCCTTGCGGTCGCGTGACAGGAAGCCGCGACACGCGATCTTTTTCCCTTCGTCGTCGATTAAGATCGCGCTCTTACTTTTCTCCTCTCCCTCTATCAAATCGAATTCTCCCTTTCGGCATCTCTGTCGCTCTCTCCGGCAGCCAGACGACATGTGATCGAGCCCGCGACGAGCAATAGAGGAAAGAAAAAAAAGGGAAACCTCTGGCGGATTTTTCATCCTCATATGTTCAGAGGCTTCTCGTTCTGTTCAACGAGTATTGGGTTTAGTTCCATTTTTAACGCCAGCCTTAACTTCGTTATCGTTCCCGGACAGACGATTCATCGCGCGATTTGAAAAATTAATTGACAATTATTTTGATAAGCGAGCGCGAGACGGGATAAAATTTCTACAAGCTCCAGCGAAAAATGAAAATATTTCTTGGCACGAATCACCGAGCCATTCTTTCGCGCTGTTTACCGTGAGAACATCAGCCAGGCAGCGACGACTTAGTCACGTAAGGCAAAAAAATGAAGTCGGCGCGAGAGGTGATCACAAATTGACACTTATTTGGACGGCTAAACGCTCTCGTGTCTGACGTATAAAATAAAAAGTAAAATGAAGAGCAAGCGTGTGCATGCGGTTCCGAGAAACGCGCGTTTATTTATTAGAAGCCTCAGTCTGGAAGACTCGCTTCATTTTTCCCTCTTTTATTCGTTGCGGGAGATCACGAGTAGCCGGGGAAAAAAAAGAGAACGAGAGAAAAAAAAATCGTATCAAAAAAAAAGGTGTATGTGCCTCACTTCCGGACGTAATAACTGTCGGCGAGTTTTTCCCCTTTTTTTTACACCGTGTACGTACATCGTGCTCGTACTATGGATTTTCTCGTACGAGATTGTGTGAGCAGACACAAAGTGCGAGCACGCCTCATCGATTCCTTTCTCCTCCGAGTCTCGTCTCGGATCGCTAGAAGGATATCCAACGAGCGGGGGATAAAGGAGTGAGGATGAAAAGCGAGATGGAGAGACGTCGGAGAGAGTTGCAGAGAAAAGGCTGGGAAAAACGAATAATAAGGGCGATAAAAATTATCACGATTATTAAAAAAAAAGACAAAAGAGAGAACAGAGAGCAAAAAGGTTTAATTTACACGGACGTTGACTCCGCTCGAAATCGAGCTCGAACCCGCGAGTTTTCCTTCATTCAAGCGTTTAACGACCTTGCCGCGTTTTTTTAATACATTTTATCGCGCGCGCACACACGCGAAACCGGTCGGGCTGATTCACGAAAATTCGATGAAGGAGAAAGAGGTAAGAAATTTGTTCGTGGATTGAGAGAGGTCGAGAAATATATAGATTTTTGGGTAGAGATAGAAAAAAATTTATATTTCTTTTCTCTCTATTCGAGACGGGGAAAATCAAAAGATTGATTTAACAAAATTGGCGTTATTGAATAAAATTTCATAGATTCAATCATAAAACGTCTGGCACAAGCAATCGGATTAATTGGCTCAAACATATTGCTGTTGATTGAAACAGCATGATATAATTGAAAGGCTTCATCCCACTCAATTGAAATACGGTTATAAAGAGAAGACAATACATATATACATGTATGTTATTCATTAAATCCTTCTCAATAATTATGATACGTATATTTTATAAAATTTTAAATAACATTTTTCAGCAACGAAATAAAATAATACGCATCTGCTTCTGAATTCATCAAATGAATATTAATCCAAATACACAGAACTATTCAGTAATCATGTTGATTTGTGCGTACCTGATATTGACTTCCATCAACCATTTTGTACAATACATTTAGGTAAAAGCATTGAATTATATTTCAAAATAATATAGACGAATGAATGAATTGATCACGAATTTATAAATAAAAAAAGTCCGACATCAAAATATCCATCAAATTTTCCAACGTCTACAGCATTGCAATATTTTATGTATTATTGGCAGTCGGCAGATATTTATTTCGATCAAATCATACATTTTAGTGATTTTTGTATTTATTCTTTTTGGCGAAGGTATATATTGCCACTTGAAAAATAATTGAGATATCGACTGGATCGTTGGACCATTCGCCTCTGGAAAAACCTTATACATTGGCGAGAGAGAGAGAGAGAGAGAGAGAGAGAGAGAGAGAGAGAGAGAGAGCTTGATCCGGGCATCGGTTGTACGCCGGCAAGTCACGGCGGGGCTCTCGTAAAAAATGAAAGGGGGTCGCGGAGGGTGTGAGGGGTGCGGGAGAAAGAGGAATCGCGAGTCTCGACAGAGGGCTGGTAATCACGGTGCTTCGGATAAGAAGCTTAGGGTGTGGACTATCGAAGCTGAGAAGCTATAGAGAAGGAAAAAGGGAGTAGAGCGCGCGGGGAGTGCATAAAAAGAGAGAACCAGAGGACAAAAATGAAGAGAGAGAGAGAGAGAGAGAGAGAGTGGGAGTAGAGAAAGAGAAAAAAAATTCTTTCTTTTTTCATCCGGTATCATTCTCGTTGCACACGCCGTCTTTATCAATACGTGTATGTGTGTGTGTGTGAAATGAAGATAGGAGAGAGTTGAAGATAAAGAGAGAAGAGTAGCCGGAACGTGCATATAAGCGCTAAAGAATGGGAAAGGATACGGAGAGAAGATTTTCCGGGAATCTCGCTGCCATTGGAGGGCCCTGGGACGATGAAGTAAAAAGGAAGAAAAGACTTTTCTCCAAAGCGCGCGCGGCCCCTCTGTATATATAGCGACACGCGCGGGCAAACCGAAGCTTGCCGGCTCTCTACAACTTCGACGAACAAATTACTCTCCCCCCCTCCGCGGCATAACCATTTTCCGTTACTCGCGGAGTCTCGGGAAAATGTCCGAGGGAGAAGGAGAGAGATTTCATAGGGAGCATCATCGCGCGGGAGGGAGAGAGAAAAAATCGCGCGAGAGAAAAAAAAAATCTCTCGAGTCGTTGCTTCCTATTTTTTCCTCCCTCTCTTTTTTTGTCGTTGTTGCAGAGCTGCTGCTGCTGCTGCTGCTGTTGTTGTTGTTGTTACCGATGCTCGAGAAAATTGTACGTATAGCCGGAGAGTCGTTATAAACGCTTTTACGAGAGAGGGATCTTCTGCTTTTTCTTCTTTCTCTCTCTCTCGCTCGCTCGCTTTCCTTCCAGCCGCGTCGCTCTCCCTTTTTTTTTATTTCTACGATAACGGAGTCAAGCGCTGATTACCATTCGTGGACTCGGAAAGAGAGGGAAAAAAAAGCGCGACACAGCCGGCAATAAGGATAAAAAGGAAGAAACAAATGCGAGATTCATTCGAATGGACAATTTTCATAAGAACGAGAAAAACGAGGAGAAAGTAAATTCATTTTACTCGGGTGGAGATTTCCTCCGAGCATAAAATTGTTTTATCTACCTTCGCATGAAAAAATAGACAATATGTGAAAAAAAAACATGAAATCTTCTCGCCCACTCGAGGGAAGCGTTGCAACGCCCTCTCGTGATTTTCATCTCTTTTTTTTCGAAAAGAAAAAAAGAAAATGTTCATTCTCAGCATGATTTTGCTATTCGGAAATTTAATGCTCATATCCGGGACACCCTGGATCATGGGAAAAGATGAAGGAAAAGGCGAGAGCGGTCGATCTGCATTCTCCGATGATCTACATATAGCGGGAAGCAATGCTCTTTCTCTCTCTCATCTCGTTTGGCTTATCCATCTATAATAGTACATTTCCCACTCTTTCTCTCTCTCTCACTCGAAAAGTCGCTCCATGAGCCATTTTGTCGTTCGATCTCTCTCTCTCTCTCTTGCCCTTTTCTTTCTCTTTTTCTCGACAGAGTTCGGTGATGCCTAGAGGTATTATAATACACGGTAGAGTACGTGTAGCCGGTATATCGGTTCCGCAATAACGGTCCATTCCCTTCTCTGTTCTCTTTCTCGCTAGACTCCTTCTCGCTGGATTTTCTCTCGAGAACTCGTTCGGCTCTTGCGCATTGCTTGGCGTCGTGTATGCAAATTAAATGTTAAAAGGTATCGCACAATACACGTCGCGGTAGCTCCGGCTAATTGTGATTAATTACTATCCGATCGGCTTCTCCCGCTCGCCATCTTTTCGTTTTCTTTTTTCTCTTTTTTCGGTATTATCTAACTCCGAGCTTCCGCGATTCTCTGCGAGGTTGCTCTTCTTCCCACGGAATAACAAACGCGTTTTATCCCCGGCTTATCAATTACCGCAACCTTTTACGTGTCTTGTATGTTTACTTTTTTTCCCTCCATATTTTTTGTCCATTTTCATGAAAAATATATTTTATGGGAGTTTTCTACAACGTATATTACTCATATATCTTTGAAAGAAAAATATAGCTCTATTAAATTTTACTTGCTCTAAGCTTTTAATGAATTTTTTTGATAATTAATTTTTGACGAGGACTGGAAGAAATATTTGCGCCTGGTAATTTTCTCCAGTTTGCCGAAACCCATGTGTTTACAAATTAATGACCTGCTTTTAAACAACCTTGAAAGTTGGAGGCTAGAAGAGCACCCCTGGGGAAACATTGTACAAAATTCACAGGTCGGCTCAAACTTTAATCAATTATAAATATTTTCAACGATTGAAAAGCTTCGTAATAATTCGTCGAAAATTTCCAGCAGTTTCTTGTAACTTTGGGAAAAGTTAATCCCGATATTTCTCCATTGGAAATTCTGATGGGATATAACATCTTAATTTTAAACTTTCATTTCGTACATTTCTTCTATAACTTCGAGGAATTAAGAATTTGAAAAATTAATTATGCATAATGGGGACAGTGATAATATATATTGTAGAAAAGAATTTTTACTTCGAAATGTCTGAAATTTTACAAAGATTTACCTTTTGGAGCAATAAGTTTCGGAGAGTATTCTCAAATTAATACGTTGACGTTCTTTTTTCTTCTAATTGTACGAAATCCGACGTGTTTCGGATATAATTAGTTCCAATACGAGATGAAATTCCATCGAGCACTAGTCACGTTTCCGGCAATCATTGTCGTCCAGACGTACATAACACGCGAATCAGAATTTTATCAGGGCAACTTGACTCTTCGAAATTCGTCACTCTCGAATTTCATTCGACTCAGCGATATTTCAATTATGTAATCTATGCATATACATATTTTTTTTCTTGCCATTAAACACTTTATCACGAGAAACACTGACACACACACACTATATATATTGCACAGATTTAAAATTAATTACTCACACGTGTTTTTTATTTTATTTTATTTGAATATTCTCCCTCGGGAATGGATTCATTAAAAAATCGATACTTCATTCGAGTTTCATCTTTATTTTATTTAATGTCGTCGTGCACGGCTTTTAAACGCACAATGTGCTGCCATGGAGAGAAAAAGCTTTTTCCTGTGGCCCCGGGCACGTGGTTAAACATTTTCCGCTAGAGAACGTTTCGTCCCCATTGTTTTCAGGTAAATTAATTATCCGGCAATCGGTCGACTCTCAACGGTGTTAAATTAAATAACGTATCATGCAAAATTCATTACGAGAGGGAGCGCTCGCCCGGGAGTGAAAAGCGGAGATAAAAAAAAAAGAGCGGCGAGGCGAGAAAAAACGCGGACGATATACACAGCGAGTGTGACGGGTGCGCGCGTAGCAAAAGTAATTTTCAAACGCGGCGTAACGAACAAGCAACTGCAAATAAGCCGTCGAGGATAGAATTTTTTATAAAATTGACTTTCTCACAGCACAATCAACACTTTTTGTCACTTATTCGCGAAGGCAGTATATATTGTATGGGGCCGGGATGAGGGGGAAAGCGCGTTAAATATTGGATTCTGTTGAGCAAATATATTTGGGACAGCACACGTGGTGTCGGAGCGAGAAATGAAAGGATTTTTATCCGGGATGCCCGACTCGCATGGAGTTCGCGGTAACACTGAGCTGATGGCGAGGCTCGCTCGAGTCGACAGTGACGCACGGGGGCCGCCGGAATGGTGGGAGCCCGTCCGTTCGGGCGGGAGCGCGAACAGCGACGACGAGGAACGAGAGAGCCCTTTACCGAGCCGACTAGGCGGTGACTCAATGTCCGTGCGGAGAAAAAGAAAGAATTAAAGGAGCAGGAGAGAGAGAGAGACAAGGACAGGAAAAACTGAACCATCGTCGAGAGAGAATCGTGCTTGAAGCTTCCAAGAGAACTCTCTCGATCCCTCTCCATACACTCGTATTCCGTACACACATGCAATACGATAAACTTAACCGGAGATATTTTTCGAATTTCAAAACTACAACTGGTACTCCCCGTAATCTATTAATGATCGTAAAAGTGTTGGATTTTAATTATCATCCGTTAGGTTATCGAATGTACTTATTAAAATCCGGTTTCAGGCGCGCTTGTACAGAATTTTTTGGGTGAAACCTCTTCAGGAGCGTGTTTATGGGAAGTTGTATCGTTTCTCACGTGAAAAATACTTTTCCATTTTTCTCGATAACATTTTGTTAAGAATGAGAGCTTTTTAACAGATGAAATATATATTTTCTTGCTTTATACTATATTTTTTCAATAAGGTGGTGATGGCAGTAATAGTTTTTCGGAGTAACGATCAATTTGTCCGAGGGCTCGCCCTTCCTGCTTTTTGGCAAAACGCACGCCTTGCATCGAGCGTCGCTTTCCGAAGGAAAATAAAAACTCTTTGTGGTCATCAGGTAAAGCTTTTCATCAATGCCTCGGTGTTTATAATTAAATGAAAATGCGATTAAATCATGGACAACTTTTGAGAAATATCAAAAGTTGAAAATTTGAAAAGTTCAAGTTCTCTGCGCCAAATGTATAAAATTGAATCTGAGAGTTGGCCACAATTTTCTGGTCATTTAGCGTGATATAGGAAAAGGTTGGTAACAAAGGCGGGGGTTGGGGGAGGTAGGATGGGTAAAGAGCAGAGATCGGAAGAGCGCGATGTCCGCCGGTAACGCGTTTCTCGTCGATGATCGAGATTCGAGAGCGATTCGAGAGGTGTCCGGGATGAAATATACGCCTGTGTGCCGAGTACACGATGAGGCGAATCCCTGGTCTGTACGTGTAAAAATATGTTGTAGTTTTCTGGCTCTATGCTCGACGATCCGAGTAACGCGATACTCTCTCGCTTCACGCCCAACGAGCTGCTTCAAATCTTTCTTTTTTCCTGCTTCATTATTGTTATTATTTTTACAATATTATTGTTATAACTTTTATTACTTCAGAATTATTATCTTGTGTTCCGAGCTGAATGATGCGAGACGTCGCAGACGGCGATCCGCTAAAAAATGTTGGATTTTAGAACAAGAGAACAAACTTGACGAAAATTTCAATAAAATATTTCAAGTGTCTTCTCTCCTCTTTCGTTCTTTGCTGATGCATGCATTTTTTTTTCTACTTTCACTCGACACCTCTACTCGAGTTTCTTTCGCACGCAGATTCTCTCGGCTCGATTTAGACCCGCTTCCGAGACTGAGAATCGTCGATGACGGGTGCGACGACAAGAAGGAGTAACGCGATATCTCGAGAGTTTCAGGAGTCGCTCAAACGGTACGAGAGCCTCGGCCCGGCAATAACGCAAGCGCGAACTCCTTTCAACATTCCAACGTACCTCGAGAGTTCAGCTATACAACACACAATGCGCTGCGAATCTACTTCTCCGAGAAATAACCGGCAAGTTCGAGATTAAATAAAAAAAAATCAAGAGAGAAATAAGAGAGGCAGAGGGGGGAAAAATCTCATCCGGATGCACGGTCGCGCTTTCTTAACGCGTCCTAAACTCGAGACTGCACCACTTTTGTCTCGTTGACCTTTTCTTATTGGAATCCAACGAGAGAGAGAGCAAAAATATTCAGAAAAAATATAATGAGGTATTTATTATTATATATTCATTAAGCATTTAAAAAATAAAAATAAAAAAAAATCTGAAGTTACGGGCCTTTTGCATAAATATACTAAATTATAAATAACGATATAAAGTCAGCGTACACAGTAGTATGCAAAGCATTTACAGAATTTCTAATCTTGGTCGTAAAGACAACTCTATTAAAGTTTCTCAAATGATTATTAAATATAATATATATATTGATTATCGCGATACTTTGTAATACTTAGAAATCTAATCCCTTATTTTAGTGTTTCTCTGATATTGTAACAAATAGCGCGCTTTGAGAAAATCGTGAAAGTCATTTATATTTAAAAGGGAAAGAAATTTTCTTATTGAATATTTTTTCATGTTTGAGTTGACGATAATAATAATGGTGACAATTCTTGTTGCGTCGCGATGCAAACTTTAACGAAATCTACGTTTAATCTCCTCCCACGAGGTCTCCTACTCGGCAACCTAAATCAGCATTACACCGAGATTCCGTGTTTCTCCATTGTCACATCCTGCTCATCGCTCTTACGGGCGAGTTTCCGCTCGGTCTTGCAAATCGTCTCGAATCTCGAATCATTTCGACGTTTTTCAATTTTTTTTTCTGCTCTTGTACATACACATATAATACACTTTAATATTTTATTTATTTCTTTTTTTATCAAGTCTATAAAATGTTTCAATTTTTTTTCAGATAATTAAAAAAAATATATTCTTCGGACTTTGACGATGCAATATTCGTTGAAATATACATATTTTTATTTTATTTTTTAAATCTCCGGTCTGGAAAGACAATCCGCCCGGGCGAGAGCGTATACTGTGTATACGTGACGAGAGTTTTCCAACGCGCGAGTTGCAGGCAAGTTTATATAGAGAAATGGAAGGGGAGGGTGTTGGAGAGTAGGCGGGAGAAAAGTAACGCGATATCGTCGAAGTATACGATCGCGTTGACTCTTTGTATCACACCTGTACACACGCATAATCGTATCTCTCTCTGGAATATTTCCCGATACGATTCTGTGAGCGAGTTGGTATCAAACGCATTCTTTACCCATCCGCAAAGCCATGGAGAGAGCAACGTTGAAAAAGAGAACGCCGAATATCGAATTATATCGAGCACCGCCACCGCTGACGTCGTCATTATCGTATGCGTCCCGCTTCGTCATTTTATTCCAAACCCGAGTAACGCGATAACATTTTCCAACCTTATACAATATGAAAATAAAAAAAGTGACCACATATTTGTTTTTGATGTTGAAATACAATAATTATATTCGTGTAATGTATATAGAATGAAAAGTATTCGTATCTAAAGTTGAATACTAAAATTTGAGGAAAATGTTTAAAAACCAGTTAACAACTTTAGATAAGAATTATCTTCTTAACGCTTCATCTAATCAACTAAACACAAGAGACCATTTTTGAAGACCAGTCAATTTCCTACAAAAATATGTACTGTCCATTTTATTTTGGTTACTACTTAGTGATTTATGATTTAAAAATAATGATTTTTTTACTTTAAACTCAAATATCTTTGAAATGGTGCGATTAACGAAAAATTATCAAGAGAACTTTTTTGTAGAGCGTTAAATTTCCTACAAAAATACATTAGGACATTTTTGTCTGATGTATCGTTAGATAGTTACAAAATTTTGAAGGATAAAACGGAACTGTTCCCATGTTAATCTTTTATGGAAAATCGAAAAGTGCGATGTGCCCCCAGTTAAAATTTTTATAATGAGCTCAAATTTGTACAGGCTTCTTTTTATGTATAAGTAAAATTTTCAAACCTGTTTCGCGAAAAAAAGAAAAAAACTTCTTATTTTTAAAACACCCTAATATACTATATAGTATGTTTTTTGAAAGGACAGAGAACGCGGAAATATTAAGAAGAGACGGAAGGGAAGTCGGCGACGAGGCCGACGAGTAAGCGATGAAATCTCATGTGCGAATCTTAGTCTGGCCGATTGGAGTCGGCACATCGAATACACAACATGGAGAGTAAAGTCGCGGACGCGGGTACGATGTGTATACTGGTAAAGTACGGGTGTGACAAACGTGATTCCGTTGCCGAGAAACGCGAGTCTGTGTTCGTGACCGAGTGAATCTCATTGTTCATGACGCACGCGTTCTCTGAAACGTGTTATCGCGACATCCGTTCCTCGTCGGGTCGAGAGTCGCTGTCGCCCGTTGACGCTACATTAGATAGCGGGCGAAAGAGCGAGACGCCCGCGAGGACAGCCTGTTACGATATTAGAACGATGCACTCGCGGAACAGCTCTACTCCCACACATTCGCGAAAAATTAACATCGAAACGCGACGCTTGTCGCATCTCCGAAAATTCCTGCCAACATTTTTTTCATTTTAATAAAAGCCCGGCAATTTTTATATTCATCCAGCATGTACAACGACGAGTGCGATGCCAACAATGTGCAATATATTTCCAATTAAGCTCGTCGCGAGTTCAATCGACGTCGTTTTACATTTTTGGCAGAATTTGGAACAAATCTTTCTTTGACACCGTACGCGCGTGTTTATTAATTTTTTTTTTAATTTCTTCGAGCGGAAATCCAGGAATTTATTGATTAAATACATTTATTCGTATATATAATTTAGTTCGAAATTTAAAAATTTGTATAGATTTTTTAACAGCGCGTTATTTAGATTTCGAAAAAAAATTTAATGAAATTAAATTCGGAATTTATTTTTTAGGAGAGAAAAAAGAAAAAAAAAGATGTTTTGATTGGTGACTGTCACCAGGCAACCGCCTTGAAATAAATGTTTGAAAAAAAAGACGTATGTGTATAATCTGAAATATATCGATTTTGGGAAAGAGGAGAAGTAAAAGAAAAGAAAAATGGTGTTTGTTGTTTGGCGGTGACAGCAACAACGTTGGGAAACAGTGTGTGTGGGAGAGAAAGAGAAATTCTCTCAAGTGTTTGACGGTGGGACGACACACGATGCATAGTTTTGGTCGAGTGTGTTTGTTTCTCTGTCTGGGCGCAGGCCATTCTCGTCTGGAGCGCGCGCGCGACAGCGAGCGAGAGAGATAAAGCGTTTAACTCTACATCGACTCCCGGGGAATTAATTTACGAGAGAGCAGGCTCGCTGACAGGATGCGAGCAGACTCGAGTTCACCAACTCCGACACTTCGGACGTTCACCTTTTATCCCTTATCAATTATGACCGAATAACCCAAATATTTAATGACTATTTTTTTCCAAATTTCTCTCCCATCTTTGAATATTTTACGAATTTTTTTGTTATATATATTGAAATTCATCAATTAATCTCTATAAAAGTTATTTGTGAAATTCTTTTTTTCGATACCTTAAAAAAAAATGTAATTCTCTATTTATCTTCTAATTTTTCCCCTCGAGTGTTTGACCAAAAAGTTTTTCCTCTCTTTTCCTGATGAGGGACCTTTTTTCGAGTTTAGAACAGTTGGAGATAAAGAAACCAAGTTTCTTTGTCAACTCGATATCTCTGTCTCTCTCCCTCATTCGTTCTTTGTTGAAGAATCAAATAATGGTACAGAACAAAGATTAAGCGAATACACACGAATGCTTTTCGTGTGAACGTCTATATATATATGTGTATATATGGATCGTATTGATCGGCGATGTTCGCTAAATTCTCTCATCTCCCGCGCTCCCGGCTACTGGAAAGTGGAATTTACTTCTATCCAAATTCCATAGAAACTAGACAGAATGTTCTTTGGAACTGCTGCTCACCATCGACGAATTCTCCGGCATCCTTATTTTCTTCCAGCTCTTTTCACCCGCGAGCGAGAGAAACAGCAGAGACTCTCAAAAATCGAAGGACGAAGAAAGTGTGTCGTCGAGAGAATTCGACGTTTGTTTTCTATTTCGAATTTCCTTCTATTGTGCCATTGAACATACATGTTGAAAGCAATAATGACTTCTCGCTATTTGTTTTTCATTTTCATCCTTTCAACAGAATTTCATAAATTTCGAAACAAAAACCAATGTACTATTGAATTTATTTTTTTATAGAAAAAATTTGGGTAGTATCAAATATTCACAAACTTTTTATAAAAATATGTAAACGAGTAATAATGTAAATATTTTGAGGAATAATTTTGTGGTTATGGTTTATGGAATATTTTCGCGTTTTACTGTGCAAATTTTTCCACAGTTATCTGAAACCTTTTTTTAAAGATTCTTCGGGCACCTGGCCTCGTACCTTTTTCGGCTTCCGACCAAAGGAGCTTCGGCCTTTTAATTCTTCCTCGATTAAAAATTAATTAAAAATTGTACCTGAGACTTTTATCGTTTTTTCTTTCCTTTGAAAAAAGTTTCTTCGACGAGTCCGCTCATTGTAAAATATTTCTTATGATTGCTATCAATGTTTTTTTTTCATAATTATACCTATTCTTTTTTTTCTCAAATATCCCATTTCTCTTGTAATTACCGTGAAATGGAGAAGTTCCTCGAGGAATCATTGACGAATCACGATCAGGAATTTCTTGCGATAGTGAAACGGAGAAATTCCGCGAGTCCGGTTACCCGTCGAACGAATTCGATCTGGCCGTAAAGCGAACGATTCTGAGATACGAGAATCGAGATATATATAAGAAAAGAGCGAGCAAAAGAGAGACGTGATTTCGCGCAATCTCATTACCATACGACCTTGAGAATCTCACGCAACTCCACAGAGAAACCGCAACGATTATTTTCAGGATCGAAACAGTGAATTTTAGTCTACATTATATTGGCAATCTAAAATAATATATCTTTTACACGCCCCGTCCAAAAGTCGTTCCTCTATATAGAGTTACGTAAAAAAGTTCCTAAAGTTACGTAACATCGAATAATACTTATATATTAAAGACGTTATTATTATTATTATTATTTTGTGTATTTTTCAAAATTGTTTGTTCATATATTTTATAGCAAAATAATGAAATAAACTTTTTTTCCAATGTCGCCAAATTCCGATGGAAATTTTTTTTTTCGTTCCGTTGGATTTATCTCGGGGAGGACGTGAGAAATCGGAATATAAAATTCGAGAGAGAAGCTGGGCGAGCAGAGCGAGCGAGAGGGAATCGCGTGGGCGTCTTCTCGACTCGACGAGTCACTTTCTACACTTTTTCCCCGGTGTGCAGTTACGAGATAAATCAAGATTATTTTCAACGTTAATAGAGAGAGAGTTTTTTCGTTTGTTTGTCGAAAAACTCGATGACGCTCGATCGTTCGTTGAAAAAAAAAGAAAAAAAATCGTATATGTATGTATATACTCAAGAAGGAAACGACCAGTAACTTTTTTAAAATTATAGACCAACCGGGGACCAGTTACGTGAACGATAGTTACAGAATGTCTGGAAGAAGCTAAAAATCGAATAAAAAAAAGAACTAAGCGACGTGTCCTTGAAAAACGAAAATCGTCGAGGTAAAAGAGGAATTTCTTCGACGCTGGTTCTTTTGCCTTATTATTTTTATTCTTTTTATCCTGAAGCGAAGGTATATAGAAATCTCCTGACAAAAATTAACATAAATATTCGGCAAGATACGGAAGACGAGAGGAGACTAACGTAAGTATTCGGAAGAATTCGAGATATTCAGGGCAAGTCGAGGATCGTAATAAGATCGCGGAATCCGGGACACAGTCCTTTACATTTTTTTCCATTTTTCAGAAATTTTGCAAATTATGTTTCTCGTGCGAATATTGAAAAAATACATATATAAATTTTTTTTACTCTTAAAAAAAATGTATTTTATTCGAGTCATTTGTATCGAATTATTTGGGAAATTATTCAATAGATATTTTTCGATTTTACTAACTTTTGAAACAGGCTGTATATATCTTTTTTATACGATCTCAAGTATATAAGTAAAAACATTCAACCACTGCATTCAGCTCTTTTTTTCAAATTGAATATCCTAATTAATGCTCGCAGTGAAAAGCTCTACAAAAAAATTCAAATCCGGACAAATTATAATATTTTACTCTTCAAATGAAAGGAGCATCTAATATTTTTTTTTTCAATAAATGCAAATACCTCCTTAAAGGAGAGACGAGAAGGGAATAAATTATTTCCTGTCGGCGGAAAAGTGTGTATATATTTTATCATCCGGTGATTTTTATCGGGATTTTCGATCGGGGATATGGAAAATAAATAAGGAAGCGCCGAGAGAGAAAGAGATAGATGGATGGATGGATAGATAAAGAGAGAAAGAGAGAGAATAAGGGGAAGGGGTTGGCGAAGTATCGTACATTGTGAGGGAAAAAAGGGAGGAAGCAGCTTTCTCCATGGCAATATGTCGGGATCCTCGACCCTGTCCCAGTACTCCAGATGCGATTTGGCACGCCGATAACTCGTCCTCCACACACGTCGTACAATCTACGTAAAGCATTTTCCCCCCCTGTCTCTCCTCTCTCTCTTTCTCTCTCTGGTGGTACCTCCTTCCCCAGGAGCTCGTAAACTTTACAACTCTCCACGGGAGATAATAAAGAGGGAACGGTCCATGATGCTGAAAAAAGTCGAAGAGCACCAGCGACCGAGGAAAAAAGCGGAGGAGCCGCCAGTAAGAGGGAGCTAAGAGGGCGCGGAGAGCAGGAGGAAATATTTATGCCCGCATTCGGCTATCATACGAGGAAATACGACAAGGAAACGCCAAGGCAAATTCCAAACTTTCCCATTCAAACATTTTCTCCTTCATTCATCCATTTATTCTTTTATCGTCGTTATACCGCTCGCAATTCTTATCGCTCATCGATTCAATTTTTCGAACCGATATACTTCGATTTTAGCCATGGCTATACACTTTTTTTTTCTTCTCCCCAAACTTATATATATACGTGTGCGGCTACTTTTTTCACGAGCTCACTCATGCATAAATATATTTGCAAGTTGGACCTCAATTTCGATCACGACCCAAAGTTTTTATCGATTATTTTCTTCTATATATACCAAAAGACTCACGCGCTCTCGTTGCGAATTTTTATACGACGGTGAAAAAAAAAATTGATTTTTGCGACATGATTATTTTTATACGCTGGGAGTCTCGCTCTCGTTATGAATTTATCGATATTAAACGCGAAATTTCGCAATATCGTCCTCCGCGCTCGATCTCTCACGTCGAGAGAGAGAGAAAGAGGGAACGGGAGACGCGGCGAGAGAGGAAGAAACGAAAGAGCAGACTTTTCTCACTCTCGCGCCATTCACTTTTCCCGCACGCTTCTCCCCGCTCGATTTTTCTGTATATCGGCGTGTTTACGGGCGCGAGCGTGTGTTCGTTCAGGTGTTCACGTACGCGAGCGGATTGACAAATGTGCGCGAAAACGGCGAGGTGTGTTGGTCGCGATGGTCGCGTGTTGCGCGGCGCCAAAGCCTTGAAGAATCGATATTCCCGTCGTCGTCGTCGTCGTCGTCGTCGCCATCGTCGTCTACTATCGTCGTGTGTTTCACCCGGCGCGAGTCGCGAAATTCTCCTCGCGCGAAATCGATACTCCCCGACAACACTGTCGAGCAATCTAAAATCCCCTCTCTCTCTCTATACACACTTATATATTCTCTCTTTTTTTCGAACCCTTCCAACTCCCCCCGTTGGTATGCGAAATGAGGGAAAAAAAAATTTATCCATTTTTCATTAATACAAAGAACGCAAAAATTGCTGTTTCCGATGTTTCGCTCCCCGTTGAGAAATTTTTTCTCGACCTTCGTCGTGCGTCTCGCAATTACAACGAACGGGAGAGAGATTATTTATTTTTCAATTTTCACGTCCCAACGAACGAAAATTTTCTTTCCGTACTAAAGTTGGCGATAAACTTAATTAAGGCTTTTTTTTCTTCCGGGTTTACGTTCGAGTTGTTAGAAATGTAGAATCAGGATGAAAGAATTTTCAGGTGGACTTTCGAGAAGATTTCAATCAAAGTTCAAAAAGATTCTTTTCGTTTCGTTTTTTTTTCTGAAACCGGAAGAACGCGGACGAGCGAGAGTCCGCGGGGGCGAGCAGAGAAGACAGTGCGGGGAAAAGAGATTGAAAGAATGGGAGAGAGGGAAAAAGAAAGAGAGGAATAAGAAGCACGAAACTACGAGGTCGCCCGAAAGGGTGGCATCCTATTAACATAACTTTGACCCAAGAATAAAGAGCACCTTTTAGCATACGTGACTCGCTACCGTATACGTCTTTATATTTTTATTATTGTAATATCCGAAGACGCCACGTTAAGCGACCGGACGAGAAAAAAGAATATTCGGCACACGTACAAACTGCTCTTTTATTTTTTCCGATCGCTAAACAAAACAAAATTCACTTTCAGGAAATTCCTATTATTATTCGTGCACCAACACTATTTGTATTGAAAAACAAATGTGCATTTTATTTTCTTAATTAATTAAAAAAAGAACAATTGAAAGAAAAGTTCATTACGATTGAGATGTTTTTGGAATAAAATGCAAATTCATGAAAAATAAAACGTGAAACTATTTGAAAATGTGAAAAATTTGTTAGTGTATTCAGGGGGTGAGATGCATTGCGGCGGGGACGAAGTGTGACTTCTTCATAAATTGCGCAGAGAAGGAAAATTTCTAGAGCGTGTAACGAGAAGTGTAAAAAGGGATGAATTGGATGATTCAGATGAGGTTTCGCGAGCGAGACTGCGATGTGTACACAGCCCGGGTATGACTGAGGGACTCGAGAACGAGAGAGAGGAGACGCGCCTTTTAGACTCTGCATTCGGCCCGAAAAGGGTTGAAAAAGCCCTCGGGCTGCTTTTTTCTCTCTCTCTCACTCCGTAGCAAAGGGTCGATCGTGCTCTTCACTTGTCAGTCTTGTTTGCCTCCTCTCTCATCTACAAGGAGGTTGGTCATCCAAAATCAAAGTACAGACAATTCTATAAATAAGGGAACTCCTGAAAAAGTATTTGCGTTTAAAGGGATTGTGCCACAACGAGCTTTAATATACAAAAGTCTGAAATTAAAATTGACATTTTTTTCTAGTAGAATTAATGAAACTGTAAAATAATAATAAAATGAGTTTTGCGTAGGTTTTCGATCATTTTAATGAGAAACGTCGTAGTTTCAAAATGTGCAATTTTATGACAACGTTTTATGGATGAATTGGTAGGTTATCTGACGACGAGTATAATTATCGAAGAAAAATATTATGCAATTTAAATAGAAAAATACAGCCGATGACGACGACGACGTCAATTATAAGCACCTTTCAACGAAATATTTATTTTTCGTAGCACTGCAGACGTACTTCAACACCTTATAAATTATTGGAAAAATTGGCCAATGAATAATTTAAAATACGAAGCAGACAGTACTCATCAGACATTATATTTCTAAAAAATAGTTAATGAAATACTGAACATCGACCCGACCTCCTTGATAAAAATTCAATTTCAATATTCTATCATCTGAAACGAGGTTGATTTTACATGAGATCAAAGTGAAGAAAATTTTATAAAACGATTAAACATATAATTTTGTTAAAATATATTGTGTACAAATTATAATTACTTTTTCCAATATAATTTTCAATAAAGAAATAATGTCAAGTATATTTTTACCTTTTTTTCAAGCTTGAACGATATGCAAGTTTAAAAATTTAATACCTCCCGTTGTTTTTTTTCTGCCTGTCTGTTTCGCGTGTTAATATTTCCCGGGCGATGACGCAGGAGAAAAAGGGGAGAGGAACGATCGCGCGTGAAAATAAATATACTCGAACGAGCACGTATAAGGAGAAGGAGGAGGGAGAATTTGCGGATCGCGAGGAAAAAAGGGAAGGAAAAAGCGCGCGCCCTCCGTTCCCTTTTCGTTTAATCCCGAGAAAAGAGTGCGTTAATATCTTCCGCGGCAAGGCACGCGCGAGAGAATAAAGAAGATAAAGAAGCAGGTCGAGGAGCAACGTCATTCGAGTTCACGCGCGAGAGTAAAAAATGTCTCCCGGGGAAAAGAAAAAAAAAAGCAAGAGCCAAGGCGGAAGACTGGTGAGAAAGGGCCCGCGCGCGAGAAGATGAGTAAAATATTCAAGACGAAGAGAAAAATATTGCGCGACGCATTATTAACTATTTCTTTTTTAATTATGTAAGAATATATTTGAATATACGCATTTTTTAATTAAATTCGAAAACTAATGAAGAAATTATTCCTCGTGTTATTATTCCAACGAAGATCATTTTTTAACGATTGAGGAAGTAAGATGTTGAAAAGCATATTTTATTTCTCCTGTTCAATTCATCACAATAATTATTATATGCACGCAATTGGAGCGTTTCGACGTACCAAAAATGTTCGATTCTTTGCATGTCTGCTCGGCGTTATTATATTCTCATGTGGTTTCTCAAAAATGAAATACAACGCGAATAAAAGGGATAATAAAAATGCGCGTGAGAAAGTTTTTGAGCTCGAGAGTCCCGTATAATATTCCACGCTCAAAGTCCGTGGCGGAAAATCGTCATGGACGCAAAAAGTGCTCCGCGGTTTTCCGTTCTGATTTTGCAAATCTCTTTTAGAAATTCCTTTTTTTCTCTTCGCCACGCTTTTTCTCTCCCCGTCGCTCGTCCTTTTCTGTCAATCTTGTTACGTATGCATTCTCGTTTTTCCCGTAATGTACAAACGCGCCTGAGGGTTCGGCGAATGAATATTTTAACGACCAAATCTTCAGAGCCGCGAGGAATTCTCCCGATCCAGAAACATGAATTTTGTACGCCCCCTAATCCGGATCAGGAATAAACGGGAATCGGGAGAGATTCTCGACGGAGAATCTCGATAAATTTGCGCGAAGCTTATTCCTCACGAGCGAAGAAAATAAACGACAACTCTCATTTTCCCTTTCCCCTTCTGCTTTTTATCTCACTACGTATATATATTTGCGAAGACGTCGACGCGAGTCTACCATGAAAATTAAATCACGTTGAAAATTCTCGAGGCGAGTACAATTTCTTTCTAATATCAAAAAAAAATGAATAACTTATTTTTTATAATTTATGTGAGGTATAAAAATGGAGAATAAAATATTTTTTAAAAAGTGAGACAAAATAAAAAGTTTGTATATAAAAGAAAGGGGTTATAGAGATATATCGAGAATAAATTTTTTTCACGTTCCCCTGTGTGTATATACAATCAGCCTAATGACTCGAGAACGATAATTCAGTAGTGAGCTCGAAACTCCTCGATCGATCAATCACCCTTCCGTGGATTCTTCATTCCATGCTCGTCAGATCTTTCTCGGGACCGTCTCCTCTTCGTGCGAGTCTAATTATCGAAAATTTCGGACCCGCGAGGCATTAGAAAAGCTTATTTTCTACCGCGTCAAAATCACGCCCTCTTGAAATATATTTTTTATAAATCATAAAAGAAATTATGTAATTTCGCCCAGAGGGGGGAGAAAAAATGTATAGTGTGAATAATTTAAAGGTGTTCTTTTTTGTTGAGAAAATATTATCCATCTACGATTAAAATTAAAAGACAAATTATTCATAATTACGAAATATTTTTATAAAAATTAATTGGCAAATTTTGCGAAGATGGACTTGTATGGCATATTTTTATGTAAATTATAGAGATTGAAGTAAAATAGTGTAGAAAAATTTTTGTTTCGCGGCGAATGAAAAGGAAAAATATCGGTTTGGTATATATGAAGGACAGGCGCGAGCAAGAGAGAATTTGCGCCCGGGGCAGACCAAGAAAGGATCCCTCCGCATTTCTCACTCCATCCTCCCGGATTCCGCCATTATTCCCGTGGGTCTTCAAGGTCGGCATTTTATTATTTTTATCGTAGAAACGTGACGTTTGCTTAACTTCCTGTATTTCGCAAAATTTATCCCACAATCAACAGCTCCTCTCTCTCATTAAGATATATCGAAATGATTCACTCCAGCGATTTCCCGATCAGAGATTTTGTTCCAACATTTATTTTCTCATTTCTTATTCCGTTTGCAAAAATTGACTGTTTCAGATTATACGAAAAATAATATTTCTGCTTCATATGTATATGAAGAAAAGTGAATAAATACAATAAAGAGACGAGTTGTTAAATTTCTCTTTCCTACCGAAACCCGAAAGGCAAAGAGAGCTGACGATGTGCGAAGGAGTGGGGATGAAACGATAAAAATAAACGAAAAGTTGAGAAAAAAGAATAAGAAGAGAAATAAGAAGCGAGGAGCAGAGAAAGAGAGGAGAGAGAGGGCGATAATGTAGGAGAACGTGTGGTGTCGACGAGTGAAGATATTCAGGACGAAATACCAAAAGCAAGAATGGAGGAAAAAAGGTAAGAGAGAGGAAGATCCGAGGACGAAGGAACGTTCGCGCCCTCTGTGAATGAAAAGGATGAGGAAAAAGAGAGAGATAGAAGGAGAAGAAAATAAAAGAAAAGGAGAGGAAAGGATGGAGAGAGAATGAACCGAGAGGATGTGGTTGTCTTTGAGCAAGAGAAAGAGCGATGGAGGAAAAAAGGACGGAGGACAAGGAGGAGAGAAAATACCAAAGAGGCTCGCCGAGGTCTCTCTCTCTCTTTCTCTCTCTTGCTTGAGAGAGGGCGAAGCAGCCGACGACTCTTGATGGTGGTTTCTCCTCCTCGTCGAGTCTTCTCTTCAGACGGAGAAAGAGAAGAAAAAAGAGCGAGATGAACGACGTAAAACAGACTCTTCTCTCGTTCGTGACCGACGCTTTTTTTTACTTTTTCATTTCTCAAACATTTTTTTAAACTTAAATTTAGTACACTATCTCGCTTTATATCTTTTGAACGGAAAGTTCGAAAAAATGCGTGAGCAACCAATTTTATTTTTCTCAAAAAGGAGCAAGTCTTGAGTGAAAAATGTAGAAATTTTTTTTTATTTTCTCGCTTTCCCAATTTGCAATCTAGCTTTGACTCCGGTTTTGTTTGCACTCTGATTCCTCTTATCCTCACAATATTTCTTTCAAGCTTATTCCCATTCTTTTACTCCTTTTCTCTTCTCATCCGTTTCTGTTTCTTCGGTGCCGTTCGTTCCTCTTCATAATTTCTCTTTGTCACGATCTGTCCGGCATCGTGCTCTTTGTTCTTCGGGAACACACGAACCGATCGAGACTTCCTCATCACTGTCTCCGTTAAAAATTTCGTTCGGAGCGAAGACACAAAAATTTTTCATTCTCTTTCTCGAGGAAATCCATCCATTCTATTCTCAAAGAGAAAAATTCAGGACGTGACATGTAAAATTGAAGAAATCTTAAATCTTAATTAATTAAAAGTCGTGCATCAATACAATAAAACTATAAAAACAAAAACAAAGGATAATAATAATATTTATCAGCTGAAGAAATCTCTTTTTTTCTCTTCTCTCAATATTTTTCGTGGTTTCAAGGGAAAGAAGATAATAAAATGAATCGAATAATTGATAATTACGGTAATTAGCAGTTCCACGTTCGATAAGAATGAAAAGGTTTGAAAAAAAAAATTATGTACCGAGGCGATAATTAACCTTAATTATGATCAGTAAAGGTAAAGAAAAATAATAATCGATTTCAAATAATTTTATATTCTCTGATGATAAAACGTAATCGTGCCTTGTCGCTTTTTTTCTCTACATTAATTAACGAGGAGTTTATGTCGTGAAAAAATTCTCGCGGTTTCTGCTTCGTCGCGTGAGACTGGAAATGACGCGGAAAAGCAAAGACGGAGAGGGAGAAAAGTCGAAGGGGGAAAATGCGATCTGAGAAATGGAGTCTTCGTGAGCGAGAGAGAAGGTGAGGCCCCGAACAGGACACTCCGAGGTCCCATTGGACTTTGTCTCGTTGCATCTATAGGATTTTTCAAGTGTAATGTTCCTAAAAAATTTTTTTTTCTTAATTTTACAAATCCAACATTTTTAAACGAAAATACTTTCTTTACGAGATTTTCCAAATTTATTAAATTATTATGTTATTACGTAGTTTTTGTACTTTGAAGACGTTAGAGAAAGAAAAATAGTTAACCAGAAATAAATTGTATGAAATATTCCATAACGATAAAAGTGATACTTATTCATTTAGGACATTTAATTTTGTTTTATCTCATCAGTTGATCCAAAATTGAGAAAAAAAAAAACAAATTGTATTTATGCCGAATTGCTTTGAGGAGAACTCGAAAAAAATCTAGAAACATTTTTCATTATTTTTAAGAGAGTGTCTGACGAGTCCGGACAAAAGAGCTCGTACACTCGATCTCTCTGGCTCTCTCGCCTCTTTGTCGATCTCACGGAACTCTCGTTGGAAATCTAGGACTCGAGCATTGGCTGAAGAACGAGCCGTGAACAGCAAAAGGGTATCGAGGCTCAGGGAGAGGGAGAAAGGCCGACGAGGATCT
The DNA here is from genome assembly GCA_030522545.1 of Cremastinae sp. A BG-2022a. Classification (NCBI taxonomy): domain Eukaryota; kingdom Metazoa; phylum Arthropoda; class Insecta; order Hymenoptera; family Ichneumonidae; species Cremastinae sp. A BG-2022a. Next base: position 855 of record JAPYYW010001373.1, on the reverse strand, counting down.
CTGCAGGCGAATACACACACCACACACACACACACCCCAGGAGAGCCTGTGAGCTCCTCTCTCCAATTTTTTTCTCCTCTTTTTATTTATTTTTTTCACGACTCGCTCTGTCTGCCGAGCGCCACGTAATCGAATTTCCTATTTTTCCGCTCTTTACAGTTCGTTCGAAATATATATTTCGAGCCGCATCGACGCAACGGGAAAGCCACGACGATGCATAAATTGAGCTTTTTAGGTTCTCCATTGTGTATACGTATATGCCGACACCCGTTACATATACAATCTCCAATTTTAAGTGCTTTTTGATGTATAAGTATATATTTTTGCAGCAATAGCGAGAGACATCGTTTCCCATTGTTATTCCCATTGTCCTCGAATCCGATAACCGAGATTATTATTATTACTGTTTGTTGTTGTTGTTACTATTATAAATAGATATATAAGTTTGACGCGAATGAAACGAGGGAATAGTATTTTTTATGCGCTAAAAAAACTGATTTGTTAGATCAACCCATTTTTAAAAATTGCAAAATTTTTTGAAATTTTTTTTTTTCGATTTCAATAGCCTATTTGATCGGAAATTTCTCGTAGATAACGAAAATGATAATTATTCGGGGTGAAATTCAAGAATTCATATTGAATGAGCCAAAAAACTGATTTTTGGGTCAGTTTTTTCAATTTTTCAATGTGAATTCTTGAATTTCGCCACGAATAAGTGGCATTTTCGTTATCTGCAGGAAATTTCCGATCGAATAAGCTCTTAAAATCGAGAAAAAAAAATTCAAAAATTTTTGCCAATTTTTTAAGGTATACCCCTTTCCATTTTTTTAAAAATCTTCAAGGGCTAATAACTTT
>JAPYYW010001372.1:0-30231 GCA_030522545.1 Cremastinae sp. A BG-2022a | reverse complement strand
GATCTTCGTTAGCATTGTGTTAACGTATTTGCAAAATTTAAAAAGGCTCAACCATGTAGTTATTTAGATATTAATTTTTAAAAATTGCTACTTTTAACACGGGCTCTTATGGAAGATTGGAAAAAGCAACGACTTTCAATGTATAAAATCTCAATTTTTAGATGGTCAAGCTTTGTAAAATTTAACACATATTTTTATATGACATTAAAGAAGACCTGTGCAAATTTTTAAGAAAATCTACGGTTTTGCGGTTGTACTACCTTAAGTATATAGGGAAAAAGAGTGGCGAGACGTGTCATGACTTGAATTAGGTCTGAAGAAGTAGCGACACCCCGGCGAGCGTCCATTTGGCTGGTTTGTCCTTTGTCTTGAGGTTGAAGGTCCAGACGTAAGTCGGTCCGCGAGTTCGGGTCTTGTACAGGGGACACTCGTACATGTTGCGAAGGTCCTGCTTGTCCTGAGTTATTGCCCGTATATTTATCACCGGCATCATTGGAAACAATTCCTTCGGGCGGGAATCTACGATTATGCCAGCCTGAACGTCCCATCTGGCGCCTTCCATGAAAATTCCGTGCACGTACGCGCCGTCTCTCGGTGCAGTCCTTTCGGGACGAAGGAAATCGTATGGAATAGCGATCGAGAGGGAATCGCGAGAATCGTTCAAAATTAGTCATTTGAATTCACTCACGTGAATTCTTCTTTGTTCTTCTTCGTCACGTCACACTGCAGACACATCTTGTCCAGAGGTAATTCTTGCCTCCTGGCCGTCGACTGCATGATCGCTGTCAGGAGACTCTGAGGATTGAAAAATCCTGCCAGCCAGACCGACGATGGCAGCTGGAAAAAAAGATTCGCGACATTGTTCATCGACATCGACAATTTCATTTTTTTTTTCATTCGGTAAAAACATATATTTACGTTTTAAGGATGTTATTACCATACAGTCTCAACTAAGAGTTAGTGACTTTTATCAATTTTTATAATTTAGAGCTAACTGAAAATGTTAAATTTTTCAAGGACTTTATTCTGCTATTATTATTCTGCTCACTATTTCAAGAATAGTTGCTTCAATTTTTTTACATATCTTTTTTAAATATACGAAAAGTACACATTTGTTCATTCCTTCATTGGAAAAGAATGATTTAATAACTTTTATTAAATATCTTCTACACTACTCTTAAATTCACCAAATATGATAAGCATTTCTTTAAACCATTATTTACATACATGAACAGTTCGATGTGAATCTCTCTTTTTTTAAGTAAGGGATCAACACCCTTAAATTAATGCCTTTTTTTAATAGGTTGTAATTAAAATGAACATAAACATGAAAATTTGTTAAATTAAGAATAAGAGTTGAAATATCAATTTACAGCGAAATCCGTGGACCAGGTCTCAAGTTCTCGTAATCGGAGAAGAAGATCGACGAACCAGGCTGTAAGACCTAGCAACGAGGGATAAGCCCTCTGCGCCCAAATTGGAGGCACCTGATCGAGAAAGAGTGCATTTTCGAGATCCTCCATATCCGAAGTTATCGTTAATTCACCCTTCAATCCGAGGTCCAGTTCTCTGAGCGACCTCTTTAATTCTCCCGTCAGGTAATTCATTCTCTCGCACTCTTGAAAAGCTACGATCACGTATGGCGTGCGTTCTTCCACTTTTGCCATTATCTCCGCCATGTTGAACTCTTCGGGAAGTTTCTCTATTATTTCGTCCAATACTTGTTTCACCTACATTTTATCCAATCGTTAAGATTTTATTAAAGTTGATGACATAATAAGAGTTCCAAATACCATCAATAAGAATATTGTGTTCAAAATCGAAAATGATAGGAAATTTTTAAAATTTTTGCATAATACAAAATAACATCTCAAAAAGGTCGTGTGAAAATTTTACGACGATTAGAAAACTTCTCGGTAAGATATTAAGGTAGTTTTATCAAAATATTGTTTTCTTAGGATTTTGTTCAAAATTTGCGAAAACCTTCTTGATACAATGTAAAATTGTATATTATACTTTAAGAGGTTTCACTATGTAAAACTCGAGATATTTATTTTCAAAAATGACTATTTTCTGCAGTCTCCCATAAGAGCACGTGCTAAAGATTGCAATCTTCAACTTTAAATATCTTTACTTCTGGGTAGTGGAACTTGTTGAAATTTTGCACAGCTCTTTATTGTACTTCAAAGAAGCTTCCTTCACTTTTTTAAAAAAATCCTAAGATTACGATTTTCTTCTAATTTTCATATATACATAACAAGTACAGGTTACCTTGGATGACCTCGAATTTTGAATATGTTGTTCTTGAAACAATTTGCAACAACTTTTCTCGATAAACTTCAGCTCAAAAATCACATGGTATCGAGATGAATTGAGATGAAAACTTTTTATTTGACTGTACTGATAGAACTATCTTAATTGTTATAAATGACTATTTTCTGTACTTTTCCATAAGAGCACGTGTTTTAAGTTGTATTTTGTTCACTAAGTATCGAGCTTCGTAATTTAAGATTTCTATAATAAACTGAGAAAAACTTCTTTGATGTACTCTTGTGGAAGAGCGCAGAAAATAGTGATTTTTAACAATAAATATCTCGATGTCTACATGGTCATACCTTTTAAAATTTGATTATCACGTATGTAGATCATATAAAAAAAGTTTTGCACAAATTTTCAACAAAGTCCCATTACTTTTGCACCGATCTTTGTATGTCATGAAAGAAGTTTCATCTAACTTTTCATAAGAATTTCATCATTTTTTAATGCAATCATATAAAAAGTAGACTTGTGATTGGATGACCTTGGATTTATTAATATTTTTTCTCAAATTAATTCGCAGCAACATTCCTTAATAAACTTTTACCATTAAACGTCTTTATATGAGAGAAAAACGTAAAAAAATTTCATTTTTTGCTGAACGAATTCAACACTCTCAATGCCATCAACTTGTCACGAATTCATGATTAATGATCGTATGTCATTATCGCAATGATTGCGCCATAATCATTACAAATTACTTTGTCTTCTCTGGTAACAGTTTGTCCTCCCGAATTAGCGGCGTCCCGAGGCTGCATCTCGAACACTGTCCGAAAGAGATTTTCGGAAGTAGTCGTGAGAAATCCAATTTCAGCGTTCGGATGTAATCCGTAGAGATACGGAGACTCCGGAGGGATCGCCTCGTCAATGTAACTGTGATAACCGACCAGATCCGTATTAGGTGGAGCTGGGAAGCCTTTGAGAGGAGAACAAGATCAAAAGATTAAGTTTGCCGAAAAGGAGTGAAGAATTAGATTTCGCGAAAGAAGAATGAACCCGTCTGAGAGAAGTCGAAAAAAAAGAAGAATCGAGAACAAATAATGTACCCGGTGCAAGGTGTAATTCCCCATCAACCAAATCGGGCTGCATCAATTCTTCGAGGTACGAGACGCACAGCCTTCGATCCCAGTCATCAGTTATGTGCCCACCGTACATTATTTCACCGAAAAGGTATCGCAGATCTTCCCAGGGTACTTTGGGACTGGCCTCGAGATAGTTGTACAAAACGCTCACGCTGATGTTGAGATCGCCAACGTTAAATGGATAAACCTTGTTCCAGCCTTGCGGTCCGAACTTTCGTCTCTCGGCGACGACAGCGTGGAAGTAACACAGGGAGAATAGGATTGACTTGAATTCTGCCTCTTTGCTACACATCTCCAGGGTCTCCTGTGTAAAATTGTCCAACGCCTTGTGAAGGTTCGCTTGCATTCCGGTTGGTGGCTCGTTCGTTATCTTGATTGAAGATTCCAGAACGCCCTTTCCGAATAATTTCATTTTTACTAACACATTACATACACAATTAACATTTTTATAAACTCTACATAATTTCATCAAAACTATTCTCTTGGTATTTTTGACTATAATCTAGCAAAATATGATCTTCCATATTATCCTTTTGAACTGGTGCAACCAGTCGCCCCAATAGTTCATCCTTCACAGTCTTTGTCACAAAGAACTTTTGTTACACCTACACATCGAACAGCTTCTTTCAGATATTCATTTTTTTCAGCATATTATTTATGGCACGACAATCCTTCAGAAGTAAAAAATTCAGATATATCTTCTTTCAAATGTAATCTATTTTCATGTATATTTTACCGTGATACTGAGTCTGATCCAATGACTCGTATTAACTTCAATACTATTCGATAATTAGAGCAATATTTGTATAATGGTATATTCACTTCTCGTTATCATTGTCTTCATTATCTTAATTGTTACTATTAATACTATTATTATTTTATTTTCATTATCATTATTGTTTTATGATTGTCATTACTTTTCAACAGCATTTGAATTATCGTCTCGCGTTATGGAGATCCAAGGGATAGATAAATCTAATCTAATTTTATACTGTCCATGATGATGAATTAATGGCAACTTTTAAGGTAGTTCTATCGATACAGTCAAATCAAAAGTTCTTATCTCAGTATATCTCCCTGCCATATGTGATTATTAAGCTTAAGTTTATTAAGAAAATGTTTGTTGTAAATTGTTTCCAGAACAACATACTAAAAATTCAAGGTCATCCAAGGTGACCTGAACTTGTTACGTATATATGAAAGTTAAAATAATCATAATCTTAGAATTTTTTAGAAAACTAAAGGAATCTTCTTCGAAGTACAATAAAGAATTGTGCAAAATGTCAACAATTTCCACTACTCAGAAGTCAAGATATCAAGAGTACTTCTTCGAAGTACAATAAAGAATTGTGCAAAATTTCAACAAATTCCACTACCCAGAAATCAAGATATCAAGAGTTGAAAATTGCAATATTTAAAACGTGCTCTTATGGGACACTCCAGAAAATAGTGTCTTTTGACAATAAATATCTCGAGTTCTACGTAGTGAAACCTCTTTAAATTTAATATACAATTGCACACTGTATCAAAGACGGTTTTTGCAAATTTTCAACTAAATCCCAAGAAAACGATTTTATGATAGAACTACCTTAAACTTAATGTTAGATATTACCAACTCCTATTTTTTTTCCTATTTTTTCTCAGGGTAGCATGCTTCGAGAAATACAGAAAAAAAGCATTGTCGACTGTATCGACACGGATTTTCCACAGTTTTCCCGCGTCCTAGCACGAATGCGATACAGGGTTAAGGATTAAGTCGGCTGTGGATGCATTTAAAAAAATGGAATACGAAAAGATGCAGGAAAAGAGTGGCATTAGGAAAAAGACGACTAAGGATGTAATTTGGAAACATAGTGGAGGAAGGAAAAGGAATGCAGTAAAAAGAAGAAAGGACAGAAATGAAGGATTCATTGAGGAAGGATTGTAAAAATCCTGTACAGGGTATGCAATTAAAACTCATAATAAAAATAAACTTAATGTCATATTTTACATGATTTCATCATTGACAATGTATTGTAATAAATGATACGATACATGAAACAAATTAAATAATTTTTAAGGGATAACATCAATGTCAATGAAATCGTGAATATAGTGCTTGAATATCTGATACGAGTATTGCATAATACGAAATTGAATATACTTGTGGAATAATGTGTCCTGCGGGTGTGCTAGCTGGCTCAGCACTCATGAAGACCCTGTAATCTGGATTCGAACCTTCTGCAGCGACTTCCAGCTTTTTTTCCAACAATGGCAGCCACTTTTTTACGAGATGTATATTCTGGAGGATCACCCAATGACCTTGTTTTGAAGCCAAGTCCATGGCAGTTTCGGCGACACTCTCCTGACCCTGGCCCAGCGAAACGTTGTGAAAGTTTTGGGCATCGGACGTAAATCCCAATCGACGTCCTAGATCTTCAACGTCCTTTTTTTTAAAAAGATAATTTTGATAAAAACTTGAAATTCATGGGTGAGAGTTTGCCAATTTTTATTTCGAGATGTCCAACCTTCAGTGGATTTACACCGGGCGAGAGGATGAAAAAAATAGGAGTCGACGGGCTCGTTTCTTCAAAGGACTTGGAGAACTCGACCGTTCGACCTTCGACGTATCGGACACCGAGTTTTTCCTCGATGAAGGCCGATATCGCGTAAGTCATGCGATCCGGCCTTAGAGCGCGCAACATACAGAGACGCTGAAGAGCAGTTTTGTTTTTCCACTCCTGTGGAAATTTTTCACGTTCTGGACACTCGCACTCGACCAACTTTTTCCAACGTTTCGAAGAGCTCTCGATGTCCCTGTCCAAATTCCTGAAAATTCCGAGCAACCATTGTGATCACGATCGACGCGAATTTCGACTCGCGGATTTCTTGTTCGATTTTTCGCATTCGAGACGTACCGAAATTCTTCCCTAAGGGCGAGACTCCTAATTCCACCCCAGCTGGTATTGGTGAGAAAATCAACGGGCGAGGTGACGTGGGGGACGATGGGAAATCGAAGAAGAAAGTCCAGCTCTCCGGAGGAAATCTCTTTTCTCACGAGCAGTATTTGAAAAGCCATTTGGGATGTGAATATGAGCTTATCGCATTCGAATAATCCTCTGGTCGTGTACATAAATACGGAATAAGTGATGCACTCGATGAGATTCTTTACTCGCGCGGTTACGTCGGGAGCCGGATCGGCTTTTAGAATAGCTTTTTGGAATACGACGCTGAAGGCTTTGAGCGAAAACTGATAGATCGGATTGATGGTGTTCAGATCATTAAGTATGAAATAGAGGAGCGAAGCTCTCGCTGCAGCTGGCCTATATAATTCACGAGCCGCGTCTATCTCTCGGCTCGTTCCTCGGGCCTCCGCCACTTTCCGTTCGATTTCCGCCGCTGTACGCTTTGTCGTTTCTAAATTTTCCACGAGCGCCGTGTCGCCTAAAACGTTGCTGTCAGCGGAAGAAAGTCTGCCAAAAAGATACATTTATTCTCACTTTAAATTCATTCTTCTTCTGCTTCTTTTTCCTTACTCTCGCGTCATCTTTGAGAAATACACTGAGATAAAAATACATATCGATACGATAAGGAATGCTGTTTAATAGTGCCAATATCATTTAAAATCATTCTAATATTCAATACCATTGAATTTCTTGATCATGTATGTTTTTAATAAAATACCACATCTTCTTAAATCTATTTTCAATATTATTTGATGAATTATTTTTTACATTTGGCACTTAATCGAATTGAATTTTGATCCTGACATTATGATTGTTGATATCACTACTAATGAATAATTATCATTGTACGGTTTTACAGAAAACAGTCATTATAATATTGATGGAAGCAACGAAATGGAACTTTTGTCATCATTTTTTAAGTACGTTTTAAACTTTAATCAATGAGATCTATCACCTGGACAGAAGAGAGTCTTCGAGTCCATTGAGAGTAATTTTGAAGTCATTCTGCTGTCTCGTGAGTTCAGCCTTTAATTCCTCGAGATCGGGTCTCTCGGCTTTCACCACTTCGGCGAGCAATTGATCCTCCAATCCGTCCCTCGTGACTGTGAAATTTATTAACGTCGTTTGGGCTTGCATCTCAGGCTTGTAGTGAGGATTAGCCAGTTTCGTGTGCAGCAATAGTCGAAACGTTGGGTTGTACTCGACTTCTTTGTCACCGATTTTTATCGCCCGACCCTTCTTTATGAGATTACGTCCCAGTAAAGGGTCCAGCACCGGATCTACGGACTCGCCAATGTTTTCAACGAGAACTATCGATCCCGCTGCCAATGATTGCTCGATTACATCCAGGTAGCCACGCTGGCCCAATCTTATCACCATCAACTCGTCACTGTACTTTTGTTTTATCCACTTGATGCCTTGGAGCTTTATTTGATGAATGTTGAAATCATTATTATCAGAATTCTTCTCATTAGGATAGTACATTCACGAAACAATGTATTTAGGAATTTGTTAAAATTTTGTATAAATTATCTTTGATGCCATGTGCATATGTGTATTAAATTTTATGAAGTTTCTCTGCATAGAATTCGAGATATTCATTATTTTTATTTTATTCATATTTTTTCTACTCTCTCATAAGACCACGTGTTAAGTATTGCGATCTCCAACTCTATATATCTCGACTACTAACAATAAGAAGTCGAACATCTTGAAATTTGGTGCAGCTTTTTATAATACTCCAAAGAAGCTACAATCAGTTTTTTTTTAAGAAAATCCTAAAAAACATTTTTTGCTTAATTTTCATATGTATGCATATATCACGTACGAATCATCTTGAATGCCCTTGAATTTTAAGTTCTTGAGTCAATTAGAAACACCTTTTTCTAATCACCTTAAAGTGTAAAACGACATGTAACGGAAAAAAAAACTAAGATAACATTTTTTTACTTGACTGTTATGAATGTACAGAGGTATCTTACTAATCAAATGAGATACTGTTTTGCTCATTTTTAAATGAGTCGTAATAAATGACTTGTAAGATTGAATAAAAATCTTTTTTTTACCAAATATATTAATTTCGAAATATAAAATCTTGATGTAATAATTAAATAGTAATTTTCATTTTTAAAGTAATTTAAAAAATTATAATCGTAGGATTAAAAAAAACTGAAGGAAGCTTCTTTGAAGTAGAATAAAGAGCTGTGTAAAATTTCAACAAGTTCCACTACCCAGAAGTCAAGCTATCAAGAGTTGAAGATCACAATATTTAACACGTGCTCTTATGGAAGATTGCAGAAAACAGTTATTTTTGACAATAAATATCTCGAGTTCTACGTAGTGAAAGCTCTTAAAATTTAATATACAATTGCACATTATCAAAGAAGATTTTTGCAAATTTTCAACAAAATCCTAAGAAAACGAATTTTTGATAAAACTACCTTAAGTTAATAATTTGACTTGGATTCACTCATATATAAGCGTTATGTATATTCGATAATTAAATAATTAACTAAAAAGTTCGATGACCATATATTTTTATGGTAAATAATTCAACTTTAGACGCTAATAAACACATGGGATATTTTAAATTGTTTCAAGGTTTACTCTAAATAAATACATATATTTTTTTATCAAGGAGGACATATTAATAATTTCTCATAAAACTCTGGCTTATGTCGAACATACTTTATCGGGATAGTTTTCGCTTATTTTATCGATAATGCTACTTGAAATTTAACCATCGAAAAAATAGATTAATACTCTATATGGTAAAAAGAAATTCAATAGCAACAATTAATTTTCATACTTTCGTTAACACCTTTCTAAATGTCCTGCTTAATTACCTGAGGGTCGATCATGAGTGGCCAACGATCGGAATTCGAGAGAATAGTTGCATTCTCTGTGGACATTCTGTCGTTTGGCAAGCCCTCGTTGTTCCACTTGGCTATTTGGGTGTCGTTTGTCAGAAGCGACAGCGGGTCGAGACCCTCGGTTATCGGAATGGATGGCTCGACTCCGCGCAGGAACGTTAACCATTGCTTATTTAGTAAATCCTGGCGAAATGATTTTGTGAAACATCCGACGTAGGAGATGAACGCTGTCACCAGTAGCACGTCTCCAGGCAGAGTTGAAGCCTGTTGCAAGAAACTAAAGGATCAAAATATTTGCACCATTTAATTCTTAAGTACCTGATAATCATATATTTTTATAAGAATAGCATTGATGATTATATGATGAAAATCATTGTAGGATCATTTGGTAAGGACTATTGTAAAATAATTTAATGAAGAACATTGTAGGATCATTTGATAGATTACTGTAAGATCATTTGATGAAGTCTATTACAAGACCATATTTCATAATAACCATTGTAAGATTATTGAATAAAGATCAGTGCATAATGTTTAATAAAAGTCATTGTAACATCATTTGATGAAGACTATTATACTATCATATTTGATAAAGAACATTATAGGATCATTTGTTAAAAATCATGGTAAATTTCTAGAAGTCGGGCTCATTATCAGGAGAGGAGGGGAGTTATTTTTTTCTCAAAACTGTTACAGGAGTATATAAGTAAATGAATTAAGCCCGTGGAAGCAATATAAAAAATTAATTAGGCATTTAATATCATTTGATAAAGAGCATTGTAGGATTATTTGTTAAAGATCATTGCATATTGTTTGATAAAAGTCATTGTAGAATCATTCAATGAAGACTCATGTAATATCACTTGATAAAACCCATTGTGGGATCAATTGCTAAAGATCATTGCATAATTGTCTGATAAAAGTCATTGAAAAATCATTTGATGAAGGCCATTGTATGATCATTTTAAAAAGACCATTGTAGCATGATTTAATGAATAAAATCATCATCAACAACATTTATGCATTTGTTAATGATCAATGATAACATTGATTGAAATGAATGATCGAAAAATCATAAACTTTGTCGTACTTTGCTACTGAATCAGCCCAGCGAACATTCTCCGACGCTAAGCCACCGACCAATCGATTGGCGAGCGCTATCGTCGCGTTCGTCGCGTCCGCTTCTCTCTGGCACTTGAGTTTCTCCGCAGTGGCTTGCTCAAAGTCCGCGGTCAATTTTGCCAATTGCTCCTCGAGAGACTGCCAGGACGTTGAAGGAAAAAATTCGAATATTACGTGACCAGTAGATCATTTTTTTCCATCGATCAATCAGTGTTGCTTACCGTGACTTTTCGTTTGATTACACCCAGCTTGTCCTGAGCCGCTGCCAATTCAGCGTTGGCCTGAGCAAGAGCTTTTCTCTTGGGCTCGACGTCGCAAAAAACCTCGTAAAACTTTATTATATTTATGACCCATGCACAGAGGCCAGCCGCCGCGGCTGATTTCGATCTTACGAATTCGGGCTCGAATTCGGAATCCTTCAAATACGGCTGTATGGCTTTCGTCACTTCTGGATGAATATTTTCCTTGTCGTAATTTATCAAACCGTCCAAAAATGTATCGACCTTTGCCATCACGATCTAATAATTAATATTTCACTTTTCAATGATGTTGTATCAATACCATGAAATTTTACGAAATTTAACTACGACTAACTTCTAATATATAAAATATAGTATGGGTCTATGTTGATATCAATGGAAGATTTATTTTTGCTTACTTATGATTTTTTGATATATTGTATTAATTTTCGTAAGAATATAGTTATTTGTTTAAAATTATTTTTCAGTAATGATCTTTTGAATCGTCATGAAATTTCAGATGACGTTTTAGACACGTTATTTGATAACATGTACAATTTTTTTAATTTTTTTATTATTTTCTATTTTTGACACAACTTTCTCAAAGATGTATATGAGCAAAAATTAAATTCTTGACGTTAATTTTTTAAATCGTAGTTTAATTATCAATTGACAACTTGAGCATATTTTAACAATTATTTAATCTTTTTTATTGTTTCAGCAATTAAATTTTAAAAAATTTTGTAATACGATTTGAAAATATTGTCTTTACAATATGAACACTACTACGAATAAAAAGAAAAAAAATTCACAAGAATATCTCCATAAGAAGCAATGTTAAATCTCAGCAACTTTGGAGTCTAATATACAACTCTTAAACCATTCGGTAAAACGATTTCAAATTTGACACAAAGTTTTTTCATACGTTTAAGAATAAATAGTTTATCGAAATCTCACATTTACAAAAATATCGTTCATACGTCCTTAAATTATATCCTAATAATAAACAATTGCAAATAGAGCATGCTTGAAACGAGATTAAACGTAATCATAGGATTTCGAATATTCATGCCACTTATAAAAAAATGAGAGAGAGAGATTTGAGAGTGTCTCGAAAGATTCGAAACTTTACGGCGGGTCTTCGAAAAGTTCTCTAACACGCTTTATGAAAGTTCATCGTTACGGGATGAGTTTCATCGTGGTCGTCGTGAGTTTGTGGAAGAGTCTCATTAAACGAAGAAAGAGAGAGAGAGAGAGAGAGAAGTCGATTGTCGGGGTCTTGGAAAACTTGAACAGAGAATCTTACCTTGGCGGCCTTCCAACTTCTGTCCTTTGGCACTTTGCCGTTCGGTGCCAAGAGGACCATTACCGCAGCAGTGACGTTGGTCACGGCACCCGGCGGGGAACCGAATGACTTTAATTCAGTGAGATTTGCCTTATTAAGCGTGTTCAGAGCTTCCTGTGCTGCGAGCAATGCAGGCTCAGCCTTGAGCAAATCTGCCTCGCAATCACGCTGTTTCTTCATCACCTCTTCGGCGATTATGGCAACTTTCGATTCTTCCTCATCGGCTGAAAACAACAATAAGACATAAATGTAAGATACGTGACCATGAATTGTACACTGAGTGAAAGGTATGATGGATTTTACTGTAGAGTGACAATTATACCAATTACATAGATCAACGAAAGAAACATTTTTTTTTATTTATTTAAGGATGTATGGGACAGACAATCCCAACAAAAAGTTTATTCTTGACGTTACGTTTGTAAAATCTAGACTCTGGCTTTTGCGAAAAAAATGTCCATTTTTAGAGGCTAAGTTTGACTGTTAATTAGCAACTTGAGAATATTTTAACAATAATTTAAATATTTTTTTATTGTTTAAGCAATGAAATTAAGAAAATTTTAATAAAAAGCTTTTAAATTACTGCGTGTCTGTACAAAATGAACACAAATATGAATATGTATGCAATAACAAAGAATCTCATATTTTTAAATTTTTATTTAGTGCAATTTTACGAATTTTCCATAAAAGAAGCAATGCTAAATCTGAGTGATTCTAGAGTTTGATAACTTTTAAACCATTCAGTAAAAAGATTTTTAATTTGATATAATATTTTTTCATATGCTTGAAGGTGTTGAGTCCGTAGAGCAAAGAATCAAATGTTTGACAAAGTTTTTCTCCCATACGAAGTCGTATGGGAGTAAAAATTTATTTTAAAAAGTTGCTACAAATCGACTGAAGAAAATTATATTTGACATTCAAAGATAACATATGAGTACCTAATCAAAGAGATTCAAGAGAATGTCTACACCAAGATATAATAGACTTTGAACTACGTTTTTAGGGGTAGTATAAGGAGATGATTATGAGAGATTATGTTTGGGGTTTTATACGAGAAAGTCTATTCAAACGTAAAAAAAGTACAAAAATATTCATTTTTAAACTTTGCTTTAAATTTTTTGCATATACGATCTATTATTAAATATTATTTTTTAATGAAGGTGACTTGAACGCAAAACTAAAATTTCTTTAATGACAAGTCATAACAAATTTATAAGAATATAAGTAATTTCCTTAAAATTCAAAATATCGTTCTGCAATGTAAAACCAAAAAAATTATTATTCTCTTTATTAGTTAAAAAAAATTACGTAATTAAAAAATTTTAATTTTTACGTAAAAAAAATTTGACATCTGTAGAAAAAACATTGGTTTCCAGAAATAATAGAATATGTTTAAATAAATGTTTAACGTAGGCCAAAAAGATTGGTAAATACCAATTTATTTATAAAATCGGTCAATTTAATTTTTTTTCTCAGATTGGCTAAAAACGTCGGCACCTTTGAATTTTCCCTCCACTTACCTCACCTCTCAAAGCCCTGACGTTCTCCCTTAAGCAAGTTTATTCCGATAAATTAACGTTATGAAAAATACACCTATTTGTATAGAAAAAATAAATAAAATCCATAAAATTTTATTTAGAAAAAATTATTTAAAATATAAAAAAAAATATGTCGATAACTGTCCAACTATTGGGACGGTTACCTTGATACAAATCAACAGAGTACAATTGTCACTTTATAGTTAATTCCACAGAGTCGTGATATCTTTGATAAAAATGTGGAGTTGAAAAGTCTGACCCAGAGCCTTTTCTTTCTGGACTTTTTCCGTCTCGACGCCAACGATGGCGATCAAAGCGTCGGCAGCTTCGTTCTTCTGCTGAAGCTCGATCTCCTGAACGGCGAGGGTCTCTTTGAGCTCATCGACCTGTACCGCCGTTGATCTCAATTTGGCTAAACCGTTCTCGAGACGACTAACTCTGCCACGCAGCTCGGCGGACTTGGCTTTGAGCAATTTCGCATAGAGACTAATTTGCTCGAGAAAGGACTTTGGCGTTGTATAATTGTAACGTCTCTCGCTGGCCAAGTACAGACGGCTCGCCGCGTTTACGCTCGTGTGTGCCTGAGCCATGAACTTCGCCGCTGACTCCCTGGAGTCGTTATACCGAGGTTAGCGAGCTCGCAGACCCGAGAAATAATTCATTGCCGAGACACGTTTATACTTCGCGAAATCCCACTCGCACACTCGTCAATTCGTACCTGAAACTCTCCGGCAATTCATCGAGCTCTTGAAGGAATTGTTTCGAAACGGACATGAGAGCTTCCTGCGGCCACTCGTGGAACCAGTTGATCGCGGTGCAATTTATTATCGCTGGAAACTTGCGTGATCGTACTCGGAGGGTCGATCCAACCGGCGAGAAACACAGCACGACTCTGGAAAGAATTTTTTTTTTGCTTTTTGCTTTTTTTTATACTGCGTGTCATGTGTAACTTTTGGATTCCACAGAAAATGTTTCCACGAGGTTCTGTATACCTCAGCTGACGTCTAACACGATCGATGAAGAATTTCCAGCAATTCTCTCGAGTGTCCAATATCCCCGCGCCCTTCACCTCGTTCCGAACTCCTGAAAATGGAATGCGAAGGATGTCTACCTTGATACTCTTCATATCTTTCCTTCGTTATCCTCTCGCATCCAAGATTGTTCGGTCATTAAGGCAAATCCAATTATGATGAATAATTTTTTTTTTTGGTAGACGAACAGTCTATTAATGTATATTTTCGAAATTCTCTCGAGGACCATTTTAATTATTAAATTATGAAAGCTCTTCACTCGACGTCGTCAAAAAATAAAGATTTGATGGGCCAAACCAAATTAAAGATCTAGAAAATCTTAAAGTTGTACTTCGTTGTGTAATTAATCATTCTATTTTTTTTAATGCAGTCACTTTTTTGGCAAAAATCACCAATATTACTTTTTTCAGTGAGAAAATAATTTTTATTCATTTAATTGATACCATACTTATTTTTTTTAAGGATGTATGGGACAGAAAATTCCAGCAAAAAGTAAATTCTTGACGTTAAACTCGTAAAAACCAGACTCTCGTTTTTGCTAAAAAGTTACCAATTTTTTTAGTCTTAGATTGACTATCAATTAGCAACTTGAGTATATTTTAATAATAATTTAATCTTTTTATTGATTAGATAATTAAATTAAAAAAATTTCAGTAAAACTTTTTTAAGGCAGTTCTATCAAAAAATCGTTTTCTTACGATTCTGTTAAAAATTTGCAAAAACCTTCGTTGATACAATATACAATTGTATATTAAATTTTAGAAGGTTTCACTACGTAGAACTCGCGATATTTATTGTCGAAAATCGTGATAATAACTTGTGATAAAAAAATTGTGATAAAAACTTTTAAATTGACTGTACCGATAGAACTATACCTTAAGTTACTGTCTATACAAAATAAACACAATTTCAAATACATTTTTAAAAATTTACAAGAATCTCGTAATTTTTAATTTGTATTCAGTGCAAATTTACGAATTTTCTATAAGAAGCAATATTATATGCATTTAACCAATTTTGGAATTTGATAGCTTTTAAACCTTTCAGTAAAATGTTTTCAAATTTGGCACACAATTTTTTCATTTGCTTAAGGTGGTTGATCTGAGACGATCAAATCCAAAAGTTCCTCCTGCTTTGATGACGTTTTTCTGACGTTTACAGTAATTTACGAGATTAAGCTTATTAAGAAAAATTGTTGCAAATTATACTTTGAATTCAAGGTTATCCAAAATCAGAAATATTAAATATACTTGGTGTTTAATTAACAAATTTTTTACGATACATTTTTTTAAATTAAACAAAGTTTCTTCTATGTTATATAAAACTCTTTCCAAAATTTTAGTTGACTTCACCGTTTGGAATTTGAGATATTTATTGTCAAAAATTGTAGTTTTAACACGCGCTCTTATGGAGAGTTTACACAAATATGTGATATTTGTCATGAAATATCTCAACTTCCGTACGGTAAAATCTTCTAAAATTTGATACACAAATGCATATGACGTTAAAAAAAGTTTATTCAAAATTTTAACGAAATCCATCGACGCTTTTATTTTACAGACTAACAACCTGAAGAACAAGATACCAAAAATTTATCAAATTCTCATGTTCTTAATAATATAAATCGTACATCCTTAAGAACTGACCTGAATTATCCAAACTACCTTAACAGAGACCTTGAAAAATATAAAGGCTGACGTACCTGCTATGATATTCTCGACTTCATCTTCGGGGAAGAGATCGGGAACCTCGCCAGATGCGAGCATGTCGTTTATGAGGACGAGAAATTGTTCATTTGGTACTTGGGCGTCGGTCATCAGAAACATTATACCTAAATTCTTGAGGCCGGATTTCGAGTAGAGACCAGCCAGCTCGAGCTTCAGGTCCATTACCCCGTAGCCCTTTCTCAATTGAATCTGCGACACTTCGAGGGAACTTATGAACGCTGCTAATCGCGCCAGGCTCTGCTTTCCGGAACCACCAACCCCTACGAGGAGAGCGCTACCCCTGGGAGACTCCAGGATCCTGTTTATTCGGCACACGTGCATCATCGCGTCTTCGAAGAGAACCAAATTCATCGCCGCCACTAAATCGTTGTAACTGACCAACGCTTCGGACAACAGACGGTGCAGGGTTTCCCAATTTTTCACTGGCATATATTTAGGCTCACCAACACCGCCTAGAAATTTAAATTTAATCAACATATTTAATAGTCTATTTGAAAATATGTAAATTTAATTTATGAAATTACTTAAATTAACTGAAAGCTTTCTTTTGATCACTTTTTTTTTATACGTATTCATATTTTTCAGATAAAATAATATTTTCAATTGATTCGTACTTATCAAAATTGGAGAATATTTTAAACAAATACAAAAGAAATTAATCACAGTAGATTGTCCATTGATTCTATGAATATTACAAACTTATGTATTCGATGACCCCATATTTTTTATTGGTATCATTAATTCTATATCTTCCTGGAATCATATTATATACAATATATTCATATTATAATTTGTAACCTTTTGCGCTTATTAAAACGTTAATTTTGTTTCTTATCGAATTGTCGGATTTTCAGACATATTTTCAAATTTTGACATTCATTTACAACCTTCTTAATGTAATCAATAACTTTTAAAAAGTGTTTCAATCGAATATTTCTTTTTTTATCTGCAACTTTAAAAAGTGTTTTTTTTTAATAATAAGTGCTTTCTTCGTATCACCTGCAAAATGACAGTATATATTAGGTTTTTCCAGAATGGTTCCCTCATCGACCTCTTCGACGTTTTTCTTAAGGATATCGAGCTGCAATTTCATGAAGTTGTCGATATCTTTCTCGTCCGTCAATTTATCGCCGTAGACCCTCTGCGTCTCGTGCATCCAGAGTCTTATTATGTCAGACGAGGCTTGCAGACACTCGTTTCCGCTGAACAAGAGACCCTGGAAACAATTTGACAGGTCTCGAAGATTGAAGATGTAGTGGAACTTGAGAGCGGTCGGAAGAAAGACTTGAGCGGATCGATGATGCAACTGAAGGGAAGCTTGGACAATGCTGTGACACATGTCTGTAACGCACTGTGGAAATCTGCAAACCAATTATTTATTTACACCAATTAATTTTCATTCAATTAATTTAAAATTAATATTTATTTATTCAAATTCATTAATATTCGGATTCATTAATTAATTAATATTTGTGTATTCCGATTCAGGGTATTAAAAAACGTAAAAATAAGACTTGTCCTAATTCGATAAAAAAATTTTTATCATGAAAACTGCAGTTTTTTTACCATTTTTTACGGTTTTTCACAATTTAACTCGAAACTTTGACGGTGTATGGACAAAACGGACCCCAGATTCGAATTGAGCGCGTCAAAATACCTACATCAAGACAGGGAAGTCTGGTCAAAAGTACAGACAACTTTTTTTGTAGCCCAGTGCTATTGTTAAAATATGCTCAAGTTGCTAATTGATATTCAAATTGAGATTCAAAATATAGGCAACTTTTTAGCAAAAGCCAGAGTCTGTTTTTTATGAATTTAACGTCAAAAATTTACCTTTTGCTAGCATTGTCTATCCCATGCATCCGTAACAAATTCTTATTCAACAGTTTTAAAAATCTTTTGCCAAATTTTAAAAGAATTTAGCAAACATGGTTCAAAAAAATGTTGAACTTATACTGTATTAAAAAAAAATATTTATCTTAATATTGTTATCTAATGTGTACGTATTAAATAAAATAGAGTAAAATAATGAAATATACCTATGCTCGAGGTTTGCCAAGTGCTGAGACAAGATCGACGAGTAGATGGTCGTCAGCGATTCGCTGTTGGGAAAGCTTACAGCAAAAACAGCAAAGTGTCGTTGCAATCGAGGATTTATCGTGAAAGAACCAGCTGTGGGATTCATGCAACTGACGTATTGACAATTATGAATGTCCTTCAGAGTTAGTTTGGTCCGGTCGTACCAATGTCCATAATCAAGATGCTGGCGAATGAGAGTATGTGGTTGGACGGTCCCATATGTGTCGACTTCCGGCATGTTGAGATCATCAACGAAATAAATCAAAGTCTTATTCCCAGGAGGACCATAATTCCTGCCAGCTTTCTTCTCCAGCGGCTTTTCCAAAATCTTTTGCAACATCTCCGACGAGGTGTAAAAATTGAAAGGGACGTTCGTCACCGCGTAATTCTCCGAGAGTTGGAGCAACTTCTCTGAAACCAGCACGGTCTTTCCACTGCCCGAAGCTCCAACGAGCATTACCGGATGTTTCTCCGCCATGAGCAGATCCAGGAAGTACCTTATTCGCATGCATTCAGAGGTATAAACGAGGACAGCTTGAAGTGGCATGTCAGGATCTAATTCGAACTTTGGCAGACGTTCGGACCAGGGAAGAAATTCTTTGCTCTCAGGATCGATGAAGTAATCAAAAACTGTACCTTGAGCTGGGAACTTGACTTGTTTGAACTCATTGACCCACCACTTGGTGAATTCGACGCGATAGTCGACAGTCTGATCCTGGAACATTGATGAACCAAATGCCCAAACAGCTGCGAAAACGAAGTAGAGCTCGTAATGCTCTTTCGTGAAATCGGTCATAGTCAGTTCAGGTGTCAATAGACAGTGCAAGAGATGACAAAGCATCTCTACGTGTGACATGTCTACAATTGGAGTTATCTTCTTGAATCTCGTTCTCAAAGTTTCCAAGCAGGAAGGAATGTACTTGTCGAATAGAATGACCAAATTAGATTTCTCTGCTGGCAAAGTTCGTGTTTCTATCCAACTGGTGACATAAGGATTCCATCCTAGATCCTGGGCGTTTATGTACAAGATCCCAGCTCGCGAAACTGTGGCCGGTGTCGCCGTTCGTAGGTTCGAAATTTCGAACAGCAACCTCATCGCAGATGTCAGAGCTATTCTCTCATTGCTAGCCAAAGTCAGCACTTTGTTGTCGTCCATGACAGTGTTTAAAGACTCAATCCACATAGGATCAATGTCACCATCCAGAACGATCCACTTTGGGTTGTCTCCACCAAGATTCGCCTGTTCTCTCATTATCACCGAGAACAAACCGTCCTTCCACTCTCTGGTCGCTGCGTTGATGATGCCAAAGAGTTCGTCATTGGTGACGGCTTTTGGGTTCAAGTCGTTGTAAATCGGTTTTCTCTTTATATTCTGATAAGTCCGAAAAAGGGTTCTCCACACCTGGGTCTTGCCACATCCAGCGGAGCCTACGATGAACACCGAGTGTCTCACCTCCAGCAGCTCTTCGAGTTGAACGACTTTGAGGATGAAACCATCCTCTGGCTGCAGAGACAAGTCAGCAGCTGCCTGTTTGACGGTCTTTTCAAATTCGACGTCGCGCTTGCGAGGAACGTCGAGGGCTGGAAAGAGATCGGCGATCAGTCCCATGAAGACTGGCAGGTCGTCTGAAACGACTTTGGGGATGTTGAAGTCCCGCAGTGCTCGCATCAGGACTTCTTCCTCGGGACGACCTGGATCGCCGCGTTTGAGACTTCCGGCGACGACCAGGACGGACTTTATGGCTCGCAGGCCCCAATCGTAGTGGTCCTGCTTCGACAACAATTCCTTGCAGAGTGTGTACAACGTTATAAACTTCCTGGCCAGCACTCGGGCGTCCTGGAAGCCTTCGGCGACGAGCATGATCTCGCAGATCAATTCGAAGTCAGGCACGACCATGGCGCAAGGACGAAAGAGTGCTTTAAGATTTTCTGGCAATTCCGTACGTCCGGCGTAACCTGGATTCATTGTTATGAATATTCCAACCGTTGGCACCAGCGCAATTGTTTCTCCCATAAAGTTGAACATTTCTTTCTTGTCTCTGATTGCATCCTGCACGGATTTCACCTGAACGGCCACGACCGACAGCACCTCCACCGAAATTCTGTTAAACTCGTCGAAACATCCCCAGGCACCCGTCTGGGCCAATCCTTTGTAAATATTTCCACAAGACTTGTAATCCATCTGCTCGGAGCAATTGAACACGTACACCATGATTCCCAGAGCTCTACCAAGATCCTTCGTCGTCTCTGTTTTTCCAGTTCCTGCTGGACCCGCGGGACCTCCACCCATTATCAGATGCAACGATTGGGTTAGTGTTATATAACATCTATCTGTTAGTGGTGTGATTACGAGTCTGTGGAATAAACACCATAAAATATAAGATGTACACTGAGAATAGATTTAGTTTAAAAATATTTGGTTGAAAATATTTCGTCGAAACAACACTTGTTTATTTAAAATAATAAAACTTCAGTTAAATCAACCATGAATTTAGTTCAATTCGCAAAATAATATCGTTGAACGTATTGAAAAAAATTTTTTGTTGAATCAACCAAATTTCGTTTTCAATGTACGATATAAAATTTAAATTACAAAAGAATTAACCCTCGGAAGTGCGCATCAAAAAATGTGACGCGCAAGGGCGCATGGGGTCTTTTTGGACGCCAATTTTTCGATTGTTATAAAAAACAGAATATGCATTTTTTTAATAAGACTTATTTTTCAATAAGTTATGAAAAAAAATTATTAAAGGAAAAATACTTTTAAAAATGTATTTTAAAAAAACGGGACGAGAAATTTCTATGGTAAAACGCGAATTCAAATTTTCTGGGGTCCCAAAAACCCCACGCGCTCAACCAAGGGTTAAGGATGTATGAGCGATATTTTTAAAAATATGAGAATTTGATAAAATTTAGTATTTTGTTCTTAAGCATAGAATAATTGTGCCAAATTTGAAATCTTTTGACTAAACGATTCAACAGTTATCAAACTCCAAAATTGCTGAGATTTAACACTGCGTCTTATGGAGAATTCATAAATTCGCACTGAATACAAATTTAAAAATATAAGATTCTTGTGAATTTTTCTTTTAATACAATTTAATTCAGATTGGTCAAGATTTTCATTCAATCAAGATTTTTTTCGTAAAAAGATCGAGGATAACTTATTGTTATAGCACGTTTTCTTTTTAGCTACCTTATACAGATAGAACACGCCAATTTTTCGCTTTTTCTTGCAATTTGATCGACTTCCGGTTAAAGTAACACAGGATTTGATGTAATCTTGAATGCTAATTACTTGCTTTAAATCAACTGCAAAGTTGTTTTTTTTGTTTCAATCGATGTGAAATAAATTATATCGCTGTATTTTCATTCTTCAATATCTTTTTTAAATAATCTAAAACCAAATTTTTTTCCCATCGATTCAGCGCACTTCAGTTTATTATCGATTTTAAATATGCTAAAAGTTTAAATATGTCCAATTTTGGGCATACATCCTTAAGTGATGAAAGTCGATGAAAAATAGTTGCATTACCTCGGCGTATTTCCCAAGTACTCGTGAGAATATCTGAATTGGGCGTCACAAATATTTGCGAAGCAATCCTTGTCCCGGTCGTCCCACCTGTGACGAAGTTGACTCTGCCACTGGAAGGCCTGGGCGGTTTCAACTTTGGCTTGAACGAGTTTGGCAACGACGTCTCTCGAGTGGACGTCGATCGTGCAGATCGTCATGACTTTCTGTCTGTCCTGCTTGGTGAGTTCTCCAAGCAGGAGTGTGATTAGAGTGCTGAGTTGGGATATCTGTTTTTTCAGGTAATCCTTTAGGGCGTTGTCGTAGCCCTCTTCGAGTCTGGAGAACGCGAGATTTACCTCGGTCGTCCACCAAATTTGAGTACCGCAAAGGGATACCTGGGCCATATAATCGAAGAGCCACTGCTCTCTCGGCTTTTCCTCGTAACCGACGACTGCTTCGCTGAAATAATGACGAATCGAGGCCCGCATCGCGTGCTGCAACCGGTTGAGCCAAACTTCGACCGCGCCATCGCAGACCATCTCGCAATTTGCAAATTCCACGTACTCTCCATCCTTCGAGTACATACCTAGAAATAAATATAGGAAACCTTGACCAAAACTTTGATTTCTCGTCTAATAAAGTTATTCATCAGTGAAAATACTGTATAATCAAAATCATGACGTGAAGGTGGATGGTCTGTAAAATGAAAATTTATAGATGAATGAATCACCCTTAATAAAGCTGATTTCGTCAAATTTTTTTTTTCGATTTTAAGAACCTATTCGATCGGAAATTTTCCGTAGATAACAAAAATGATAATTATTCGGGGCGAAATTCAAGAATTCATACTAAATGAGCTAAAAACTGATTTTTGTATCAGTTTTTTCAATTTTTCGGCATGAATTCTTGATTTTGCCCCCCGAATAATTAACATTTTCGTTATTTATGGAAAATTTCCAATCGAATAGGCTCTTAAAATCGAAAAAAACAGATTCAAAAATTTTTGCCAATTTTTGAAGGTATTTCATTTTTTTAAAAATGGATGAATTAACGTGATTCCTATACCATTCGCTTTGTTTTGCAAAAAACTTTAAGAATCACACATAATAAAGTTGATTTTGTGAAGAGAAAGAAAATATATGGCCAATTGAAATTTTAATGGGTCCATGAGACCCAGTGTGACTCACCAAATTTAAAAATATTTTTTTTCAATTTTAAGAGTCTATTCAATCGGAAATTTCCCGTAGATAACGAAAATGATAATTATTTAAGGCGAGATCCAAGAATTCATTTTGAATGAGCCAAAAAATTTACTTTTCGATCAGTTTTATTAATTTTTCTATATTAATTCTTGGATTGCACCCCGTATAAGTAACATTTTTGTTATCTACAGGAAATTTTACTATCAAAACACGAAGCTCATAATCAATTCTTAGGAATAGAGAGTATTATGCGAGATTATATGAAATATGCGCCTAACAATATCACAAAATATCAATTCAAATACGCTGTCAAAAGGGAAAAAGCGGCAGCGTTGCTACTCGTTCTATATAAAAGTTTTACGAACTCCCATAAGAGCAAAATGTTGAAATAAAAATTTTCAAATGACTCGTTTGCAACATAATTTCCCTAACAACTGACCTAAAAATATTGAATATAAAATTTTCATCGATATCTGTGATTTTTGAACCCACTTATGATGAATCATCTTGATCGAAATACACTAAATTTTAATTTTTCTACCGTTCACTCGTTTCGGGGCTCCTTCCTGGACTTCCTCGAAGTTTAATTTGGCCATAGAGTCGAAGAGTTTCGTCAGATGTTTCGCCACGTATTCCGGCTGATTGCCGTTCGAGAGTACGTCCAGGAGGTCGCTGGACGAGACGAAGTAAAATCTTGGAAAGGCCAGGCGCTTCGTTTCGAGATACTCGGCCAGAGCTTTCTCGCAGAGGACCAATTCCTTCTGCAAAGCATCCAGGGCCGTCGCGAGACCTTCCTTGTTCGTCGCTTCAACGACGTTCGGCGTTTTTGCCATGTCCTCCGTCATTCTCTTGAACTCTTCGTCGATCCGGTCGAAGCGATCCGCGTCGACGGGCAACTGCCGGCGAATGTCCTCCGAGGACATGAATATGCTCTCAAGATGCATCCACGTGCGCTGCACCTCGAACCATACGGTCGTCACCTGGTCCGCGATCGACAGCTTCTTCTGCCAGGACGAGACCTCTTCCAGGAAATGGGCGATGAATTTCGATGTTATGAGATTCTGCAACTGGACCTGAGCCAAATTTGCAACGTTTAGATTTAAAGGGTATCGGTACCGTTGGCGAAAATAAATGATGTTTTACATGTTAAGGGGTTTCGATAGTTATAACGAAATAATAAAAATTCGTTCCAATTTGGAGAAGATATTCTTTCATATGAAATTTTGCTTTTTTGGCCTTCTAATAGGTAGTAGTGCCTTAAAAAATTGCTTATTTATGTCAAAACATTCAAAATTTCACAATTTCCATTACAATAACCAGAATATAAAATTGCTTCTTTGAATTAAAAAATTGCTTATTTATGTCGAAACATTCAAAATCTCACAATTTTTTCGCGATAAAACTATCTTTAATATAATTCTTGCACACTGTATATATTAATTTGAAAGAAATTCATACTCTTGACAACTATCTCCTCAAATCGAAATAACTAAAGCTATTATCGTTTTTAAACTTTTTAACGTTTATTTTGGCACCTCAATATTTTTTTGATAAAATTGTAAGATTATATTCAAAGTCATTACGAAAAATATGTTATTTTCGATACCTCCAGTTACAAAATGCATTCAAAATGTGTGAATAATTTGTATTTTTAGACCGTATTTGTTTTTTAATGTTTTATTTTGTTTTTAGTTTATTTTCTCTTTAAGTTTTTTCAGGTAATTCTTAGAAGTTAGTAATAATTATATCAAATTTGGAACAGTCAATAAAATCGCCGAATGAAAATCGACCAACAATTTCATATGAAAATTTTGTATACATAGATTCAAAATTTTTACCTAGCTCTTAAGAATGTGTGCCTTAAATCTTTTTTGGAAACCTTTAGGACGCTTTAGAAACTTTTAAAAAATTCTTTGATAAGTTAAAATGAGAATGCGATTGACTAAGTAAATAAAATGCAAAGTAAATTAAACTCATTTGGAGTAAAAATGAAATGAACCAATTATAATCAGAACCTGATTTTCCTTCAAAGTTTCGACCAATTTTTATCTAACTATTAAAATGTGTGTCTTAAAACTTTTTTGGAAATCTTTAAAACCCTTTAGAAACTTTGAAAAAATTCTTTGATAATTTAAAATGAGAATGCGATTGAATAAGTAAATAAAATGCAAAGTAAACTAAAGTCATTTGGAGTAAAAATAAAATGAACCAATCATAATCAGAACCTGGTTTTCCTCCAAAGTTTCGATCAATTCTTCGCTAGCTCTCAGCAAAGTTGCGCCCGTTCTGGAATGGACTTCCCTCTCGAATTCCATTCCGGACCACGTGACATTCAGCTCGCGAAGATATTTCTCCATGGACATTTCCTTGACTGCTTTGTCCACGATATTTTTGACTTCCTCCTCGCACTCGTGGAGACTGAGCTCGAGCAGATCGGCCAGGGTCGTCGACTCGTCCATGACGAAACGCACCTGATTCGTTTATTACGAATTTTCATACTATCTTTCCATTTATACTCATAGAAGCATTTGTCACGTTGTTATTAATACGAAATTCTATTTGACGAAATACAAAAGTGCTTTGAGCATAAATTTAATGTAGTACAACCGTGACAGTCTATTCAAAAGTTTAGTATGTGCCAAGTAAATGTAAAATCATCACTGAAGATTTCTTGAAACAGAATTTCCATTGAAAATGCATTTTTTTTGCATCGTGTTAAAGGTGTATGAGCAATATTTTTTTAAATATGAGAATTTGATTAACTTATGGTATTTCCTTCTGCCAAATTTGAAATCATTTTTCTGAATGGTTTAAGAGTCATCAAATTCCAAAGTTACTGAGGTTTAACATTACTTCTTGTGGAGAATTCACAAATTTGTACTGAATACAAATGTAAAAATTAGATTCTTGTATATGTATATTCCTAGTAGTGTTTATTTTCTATAGACAGTAATTTTAAAACGTTTTTTCAAAAATTTTATATTTAGTTGTTTAAACGATAAAAAATTTTTAAATTATTATTAAAATATGTTCAATTTGCCTATTGATAGTTTCACTCAGACTCAACAAATTGGCAACTTTTTAGCAAAAACCAGAGTCTGTTTTTTATGAATTTAACGTCAAAAATTTACTTTTTTCTGGCATTGTCTGTCACATACATCGTTAACGTGTATGCGAAATTTAAAAGCTTTATGTATTGATTTTGAAAAATTGCAACTGTCAACGTACGCCCTTACGGAATTTTTAAAATAAGCGATCATTTTCAAGATCTAATAAACTGATTCTTAGATAGCAAAGCTTCATAAAATTTTAAACACGTTTTAGTAAGATATATTAAAATAGATTTGTGCAAATTTTTAATAAAATTTGCCTCCATTCTATTTCTCGGTTGTACTATCTTAATTAAGTGAGTGAGAGGGTGTAACAATAAATTCGTGAAGTCTTCATTTCATCAATTTTTATTTCATTGAAGCATCGTGATGGGCACTACTGACAATGATTGCGTGTACAATGAGTCGACGATGGTGAACGCTGCCTTAGAAAGTAACAAACTTATCCCATAATGATATATTACGATATGATAACTGTTGCTAATGATTTCCACCTAATTATAAAAATAAGTGAATATTTATATAATGAAAAATTATAATCACAGAAGATGAATTTTTGTGTACTTTCAAATATTGTGATTAACCATGATGTTTTAACAAAAATTTTAATGATAAGTCACAATTTACATGAAATTTGCGTCGTTAAGTGTATCATGCTTTTAAACATACAGCAGGGGTGTGCAAATAGCGTTCGAATCAAATCAAATAATTCGAATTTCTGAGTTATTCGAAACATTCGAAACTTTCGAATAATTCGCAAATATTTCGAATAATTTAAAACTTTCGAATAATTCGTTAATATTGCGAATTATTCGAAACTTTCGAATGATTCGTTAATATTTTGAAAGTAAGCTTTAAATAAATTGGAACTTTTGAGTAATTTGTGAATTCTGTTGCAGAATAAAATTATTTTAAACTCTTAAAATATAATCAGAAGTTTTCGAATAATTCATAGTTTTTAAGTAATTCGGATTTTGCAAATAATTCGAATTTTTCAAAAAATTCGAAGTTTTCGAATAATTCGATTCGAATGTCGAATCGATTAATCGTATTCGATTCGATACGAATAATTCACAAATTCGAATTATTCGCACACCCCTACCATACAGTCAAAAATATTACGTGAAACATTAATGAATAATTAATATTAAAAATAAATAAATACTAACGAGCGCCTCTCAAAAAAAAATTAACTCATTCATATCACAATGATATCGGTAATATAAATATGTCAGCGTATTCATTAAATGAATTAAATTAAATTAAATCGTACAAAATGGATTTTTGCCAAAATATATACTGAGATCGTGATTTATCGAAACTTTTTAATGAAATTTTATGATTAGAGTATAAATATAGAGTGATTTAAAGTTTAAATACGAGTAAAAAAATTATCGTGCGCTTATGTACAGTGGACTTACGGTCATTTCTGGAGTCATGTTGCCCAATTTCTGTAACACCGATAGCGTATGTACAGCAGTGCAACTAACGAATCACCACGAACCGTGGGCCCGTAAGGCGTTTTATAATATATTATCAAATTATCATAAAATATGCAAATGTCCGTAATTGGAAGCCCTAACAAATTATTTACAATATTATCGACGTAACAAACTGTACAAAATATCTATAAAAAATCGATTATGTAACCGGTATATTTGGCGGTTCACAAATAATATTGTGAACGTGAAAAATCGACCTTTTTCTCGAAGTTTATACCTTGGTACTGTTCATGAGTTGACGCCAGTGTCTCTCTCGAATCGCTGGGTTCTGAAGTTCGCCAACTGCTCGCAGGGACGTCAGCATGTTCTTGACAGTCGCCTCGAGGGTAATGTACGTGTCCCAGGGTCTCATTTCCTTGTCCAGAGCTGATTTAACGATAAATAAGCAATTTAAAAAAAAACATATTAAATTTAGCTAAATTTTTGGAACTCGTAAGATTTATTTTTGAATAGGAAATAATTCTTACAAAATTTATTTTGAGAATTTGAAAATTTTATCTTGGAAGAAATAAAAAATAAGGTAAACGTCCCAATAGTTGGACAGTTAAGGATGTTCATATTTTATCTTTATTTTAAAAAAAGTATAAACAAAAAAATCTGCTTCTATTGTCTGATATTTTAGCAATTCAAAACTCATTCTATGTGTTAATCTTGAATAATATTTCTATTAAATAAATATCTGGACGTTTGAATACGTGGAATGTCCCAATAGTTGGACAGAAAATTGACCCTATGTCTAGGGTTCAATTTGTTCCAATAAATTAAAATTACGAAAAATAAACCTCTTTGTATATGAAAAATAATTCGTACGATTTTATTGAAAAAAAAACAAAATCAAATGTTAAAAATAATATAGCAAAAATTGTTCAACTATAGGGACATGTCCTTCTATTAGTACATTTCCCTTATGCAACATTTTTATATATTTAAATATACATTTTGAAATATATATTTGAAAGAATAAAATTTGAAAAAAAAATCATTATTTCCAATAAATTTGGAATACTTTTGGAAGAACTTGCCTCGTATCTCCTTGGCAAATTTTTTACACTCGATGTCCATATTTTCGACGTCGATCTTTCGCCAGGGTGTCGTCTTCCAGCCCTCGATGCTGCTTCTCACAATGTAGACGTAATCCCAAAGTTGCTTCAGCATTCTCAGCTCCCTTCTGCACTGCTTCAGCTGCTTGAATTCTGGAACAGTGACTTCGAACAGGGAGGCTGACTGCTGAATATCTCTCATCTGACGTTCGAGCATGCAAATCTCTTTGTCAGCCTCGTCCAATTGGCCATATGGATTCACGCAGGTGTATTTGAAAAAACCGTATCGTCGAAAAGCTTCCCGATAGTGGACTATCGTAGTGTCAAAGGCTGATATTCGACCTCGAATTCGGGAAACCTCGCCTAGACAGAATCCGAAAAATCGAAATTATTCTATATATGGAAAGCGTAAAATTAAATATTAAGGATGTATGGGACAGACAGTCTCAAAAAAACGTTAATTCTTGACGTTAAATTCGTTAAATCTAGACTCTAGCCTTTTCTACAAAGTAGCCCCTTTTTTAGTCTTAGTTTGACTATCAATTGGGAAATTGAGCATATTTTAACAGTAATTTAAACATTTTTTATTGTTTAAACAATTACATATAAAATTTTTTTGATAACATGTTTTTAAATTACTGTTTATACAAAATGAACACTACTACGAATATATTTAAAAAATTCACAAGAATATTATATTTTTTAATTTGCATTTAGTGCAAATTTACAAATTCTCCATAGGAAGCAATGTTAAATCGCAACAAATCTGAAGTTTGATAACTCTTGAACCATTCAATAAAATGATTTCAAATTTGGCAGAAGGAAATACCATAAGTTAATCAAATTCCCATATTTTAAAAAGTATTACTCATCCACCCATCACACGATGCCAAAAAATATACAATTTCAAAGAAAATTCTGTCTCAAGAAATTTTCAGTGATGATTCCTCAAATTTGGCACAACATTTTTTTCATATCCTTCAGAATAAAATACCAAAAATTTATCGAATTCTCATCCTATATTTAAAAAAAACGAAGCCTCTAATCGATTTATCGAAATCAAATGCATTATACGAAACGCATTAACTTATTTTAGCTAATTTCTACTCATCCTATATTAAAAAAGACATGAGGCTTCTAATCGATTAATTGGAATAGAGCGCATTATGTAATGTTGTATGAAGTATGCGCCTAGAAGAACGGCAAAATATCAATTCAAACATGTCAAGGAGGAAAAAACGGCCGCGTTTTTGTTTGTACTTCAAAAATCGAAAAAAAAAGGAAATTCTAAAAATTTTGCGAATTTCAAGTATTTAACGAAGGAATCTCGGACGTGGACATATATATCTGAATAGTTCGGGGATCATAAGCATAAAAAAAGAGAGAAAATTCGTCGAGCGTAACGAGGAAAAAAAATATCAAATTTTCGTTAATCCCTCGGTCATTATTGTTTCCATGGTGATCACGGTCGAGGTCGAGGGAAAAACCGATTAAGGTGTTAATTACTTGAATTTTCGACTGGATTTTGAATCAGTAGCCCGGTAGAAAGTGTCGAGGTAAGACGTG
>JAPYYW010001371.1:36019-48006 GCA_030522545.1 Cremastinae sp. A BG-2022a | reverse complement strand
AGAAAGAGTGTTAATGATTGAAAATAGAAAAAGTGCAAAGATTGTAAATTTTGTAAAAAACCATTCGGTTGTGCAAATAAAACATCTATATTATTATAGTGTAAGAAAGACTCATGAATAATTCAAAAATTTTTGTAAAAAATTAGGTAATAATAGTAAAAGAAAGTAATAAAACTTCTATTCGTAGAAGAAAATGATGAAAAAATATGTATGTGGTAAATGGAGAAAATTTTTTTATTCGACGAGTATTATTGTAATACGCAAAGATGGAATAAATAAAAGGCGAATTCCACTTATCGCCCACAAAGCCCCAGTTCTATCCTTATACCATTGGTTTTGGTTCTTTGTGAACATTTTGGACGATAAGTGGAACGCGCCCAAAGAACATTCTACAATGTGTGGAGATGTATTGCGTAAACCGCGAATATTCTTAAATTCAGTTACGAAAGTAATATTGAAAAATTTAAATAAATATGAGAGTTTTGTTTTGAGTAGAAGCTTTTAATTAATCTAATTTGGTGGTTAATTTGAAAAAATTATTATTTTTTAGTGGAAATATCCACAATACATATTTGAATTTTCTATATGATGCGATAATTTTTTTTTAATATAGAAAAAATATAGATTTCATTGCATAACTTGACGAGCACATCTACAAGTTGCTATTTTAATTAACAAATACAACAAATGTTATTTGATCTAAATCTTTATTTATATTCAAGAAACGACTTCGGACAAATAAAACAGACAAACACGTTCTATAATTTTCCGCTAATGACATTGAGTAAAATATATAAGATCGGGAATAAAATTTCATTAAAATAAAAAAATGGGAGATATATAGTTAATGCAGATTTAATTTTTAATCGATACTTGCTTTCTATAAAATATTATTATTGCTTGACAATGAAGTTCATTTTATTGTTACATATATGATAATTTTATCTTCTTTTTGGGACGTGCACAGCAGAGTGGAGAGTTTTTAGATTCAGTCGATTTACATTCAAAGTTACATTCATATTGTTTCATCGTAAAACGCTTATTTAAATTTTCTTTGGTCCAAAAAGATCCTACGCATTCATTCATGGGCAACGTTCAAGATTTCAAGAATGCATGCATAGAAACAAAGCGAATGAGCGTGTTGTGTACTCTCACTTGTTTGATAAATATTTTAAAAAATTACATTTGAATAAAAATAAAAAGTTCACCGATAGGAATCTGTGCTTGAAGTTGTGATGCTGTAAATTATATTTGCCATTTTATACTCACAATCAGTAAAGAAAAACTATTTTAAACCATTTTTCATTGCTTTGTTTCATTGCTTTATTTTATACTCAGTAAAGAAAAACTATTTTAAACGATTTTTCATTGCTTTGTTGACCTTTTTTTACTTCGGAAAAAATTCATAGGTAAACTTATTCTCCAGTGTTGAAGCATTTATTACCAACCACCTCTAAAGTGTCAATGATCATGTACAATTTGGCAGAATAGGCAACGAGCTGCTTTCGTGAGAGGCTAGTGGCTTTGAAATACCAATTAGCAACCTGTTGGAAAAATAACGATCGTTAACTATAGAATGAAAATTTAAAAAATTTGTGCAGCTTATAGAATAAAAGAAAAAATTAATTGTTAAGCAATTTGAAAAATTTCATATTGTAATTTTTATATTTTATTTTGCAAAAATATTGTTAAAAAATACGATGAGGAATTACCATCTCGAAGCAAGTTTTATGTCGTTGTTCTTCATTCGATTTTTCATTTGATTCTTCATTTGATTTTTCATTCGATTCTTTATTCGATTCTTCATTCAATTCGGCTTTATTTGATGTTTCGCATCGTTGAAGTTCCTGTACTAACGGCTGGAAGTTGCTCATATATTTGATTGCGGTATTTACAATTAAATTGATATTTTTCTTGAGATTGTTTATTATTTTATTGACGCACTCCTCCCTTCTTCCTCCTTTTAAGGCTCTCAATATATACTCGTACTCCTCTGAACTTTTCACCTTTTTAATCGCTGGATCTGATATTTCTAGAGCCTGTTACAATAAAAAGCAAAGTTCGAATTTTCCAAATTTCGTAGAAGCATGATATATATATTACAAAAATAAAAATAATTTTTTGTAATTGTCTTTGCAAAAGATGTTCAATTTTTCTCATTAGCAAATTACTTCGTTTTTTCGGTTATCTCAGAGTTCTATAAAAAATGAGTAAAAGTCAATGATTCTAAAAAAGTTTACAATAAACCAACGCTAATACTACTTTATTAATTTTGAACAAATATAAATGAACTCTGCAATAATTTTAGAATTCACCAAAAAAATATGTAGAACAAATTGAAATATGTATATAAAATTATTTTATAAATTCATCAAATGATTCTTCTTCA
This sequence comes from Cremastinae sp. A BG-2022a, assembly GCA_030522545.1. Classification (NCBI taxonomy): domain Eukaryota; kingdom Metazoa; phylum Arthropoda; class Insecta; order Hymenoptera; family Ichneumonidae; species Cremastinae sp. A BG-2022a. Next base: position 45,617 of record JAPYYW010001371.1, on the reverse strand, counting down.
TTTATTATAAAAGTACAAGTATAATTTTTTTTTATGTGCAATAAGTTTCATTACCTTTGACAGAAATTTATCGTATACTTCAAATAACTTTTTCTCGCTTGCACTAGCACTTTCCTTGAAGGAATCCGGTACTTTAATTTTGTTTTGTTGCTGCGCCGTCGATCCCTGCACCAACTGAAATGATTTTTTTATTTTATAATTTTTTTCCAACCAGAATAAATTAAACAATAGTGATATTTTTGTGCCTAATTTATTTATATATAAAAAAGTTGAACGTATATCAATATCGTGGTAAAAAAATACAAATAATTGATAATTGAAAGTGAATTGAAAATTAATCATCAGTGTCATTATTTTTATCACGAATTCACTTTAAGAATTTATAAAAATTGTATTTTTCATTTTTATCGTTGGTTTTTTCACTCACAGAGGCGCAAACGACAAGGCACAAAGTGATCATAAGTTTTGACATGTTAAAAACGTCTTTTCACTATTGTTTCTTTTGGGATTCTGAAAAAATTCCATCTTATATACGTGTTCAAGGCGTCTGTTTAGGCACAGCCGAGAACTCGTATCTTCAATTCTATCGCACGATTCCTTATTAAAGTTGAAACTAATCAAACATCCCCGCACTTGTGTCAATCGGTGATGATGTTTCGCATTGAAAATTTATCTATACACGTCACTTGGAATTAGTGATATACATGGGTCAAAATTCCTGTTTGCGTTGAAAGATGATGATTGAAAGCTTCAATGTGTTGTTGCGTTATTGAAGGAAAAAAAATTGAGTAAATAATAACTTCAAAACGCATGAAAAGTAAGTCAAGGTCTCGATAATTATTTAAGAAACAATTTATAAAAAGTATAATTCATTGCTTATCGAGTTAAATTATAATAACTTTTATTAAAAAGATAAGTTTTATAATACCCGGTGAGTATTTTATGTTTCAAGTTATTTTTCTTCAATTATTTTGTCTTCAATAGTTAAATAGCCTGTAAATGTATACTCGAGCACATAAAGTATAATATGTATATATTTAAGCTGAGTAAAAAGTTTATGTTCATAAACAAAATTCGGTAAAAGAGATTCTTACACTATTCAAATATTTTTTCACATATAAATTAAAGATAAGATATTAGCTTTTTAATCATAATTTCTAGAAAAAGTATAAAAACATTTTTCACCATTGTATAAAAATATTTAAAAAAAAATGAAGATATATAGTTTTACCATCTATAGTAATCGAGAAATTCACTGTTAAACTGTTTACCATTCTTGTGGTAAATTTGTGGTTTTCAACCATAAAATAACTCGATTTTCACGTAGTGAAACTTCTTTAAATTTTATGCACATTTGCATGTGAGGCTAAGTAATGTTTATGCAAATTTTAAACAAATTATCTTTTAATTAATTTTATGCAATTATCACTTTAATATTGAGTAAATTGGTAGTCGAAGTTTCGCGGATTTTTTTGCGGGAAGCAATATTTTCAATAGTTTGATCCAATTTTTTGAAAAATACTCTGTCTCCGTTTCAGAATTCCGAAAATTGTTAAGATGAAATATGTGACGCATGAATGTCTCATAATTATCACATGTCGTACACACCTGACGGAGTGTACAGCAGATGTTTTTTTTCCTTGTCAGTTCGATGTTTAGTTTTCATTTTTCGGCTATTTAAATTAAATAAAGATATAGCGAAATGACTCAATCCGTTTTTAATAAGACATATACATCGCATATAAAATAAATTGGATATAAATATTTCAGAAAAGTTTATTGTCGTCTTTATAAAAACAGTGTGCGAAATATAGAGGCGTTACCGTTAATAAAACAGATTAACGAGGAAAATGTCATATTAATCCAAAATATTTGAATGTCATGACCTAAAAAATGTATGTTGAAATAATCTTTGATTAGAAATAAGGTAAACGTCCCAATAGATGGACATGTCCCAATAATTGGACAATTTTACTATATTATTTTTAATATTAGATTTATTTTTTTCTCTATAAAATCATATGGATTATTTTTCATATTCAATGAAGTTTATTTTTCATAACGTTAATTTATTGGAAAAAACTCGCTGAACCCTAGAGACAGGATCGATTTTCTGTCCAATTATTGGGTCATTCTACATATTCAAATATTCAAGTATTTATTTATTAAAAATATTATTTAAAATTAATACATAAAATGAATTTTGGATCACTAAAATATCAGACAATATAGTTTTGATTTGAATTTGAAGCAGAATTTTTTGTTTGAATATTTTTTAAGCAAAAATAAAGTGTGAAAACCTTTAGCTGTCCAACTATTGGAACGTTTACCTTATATACATACTTTATTCTGGGAACACTCATTCTTCGCCGCATAATCGTATGAAAAGAACTTATATAATTTATTCTACGTCAAACTGACGAATTTTCACAAAAAAACAAATTAAAATTATTATATATTATTGAGCCAATTACATATTTGAATATTCTTCACGAGCATTGTGTAAGCAGGATTTACGATATTTAAAGTTTTTCCTATTTTCGTTTATTTGCGACTTCTTTTTCTCGTAGAATTCAAAGTTTTTTTTTTATTTTCTGTGTGAACTTATCGATTGTTTTAAAACACAAATTTGTATTATCGACCTCCAGTTGAGAAGAGTTTAGTAGCGCTACTTGTGGTTTTTTCTCGAACCCATTAGATGTAGGAATAATTGAGTCAAACTCTATATAATTTTCCAACCTCACTTTGCATCTTTGCCATATCGTATACGTGCATTCAGTGGATCCGCAATAATTGTTTAGTGCATATTTACAAACATGGCTGATCCGTTGTCTCTGCTTCGGCAATATAACGTCAATAAAAAGGAAATAATTGAACGTGAAAATGAAATAATATTCGGTGAATTTTCGTGGCCAAAAAATGTGAAAACTAATTATCTGACTTACGGGTAAGTCTTCGCAAAAATAATTCGCTCTGCGATCTAGTTTGACTGGGTTATACTCATGTTTTTATGTTTTTTTTTTTCGATTTAATTTTTTACGCCGTATGCTAAATTCTACATTGAAAATTCAATACGACAACTTAAATCAACAGAATTGTTTACTCACATTTTAACTCTTCAATTCTGCTTTTCTCACATCGAGTGATTAAAATTTAATCAAGGTGTTATTAGTTTTCTAAATGTTCAATATTGATGTGCTAACTGTAAAGTGGTTTTATGTATATCCAGCTGCAAATAATACATGAATCGCTTTGTTTTCCATGTTTTTCATTGTTTTGTAATACATATCAAACACTTTACTTACTGTAACAAACTAAAAAATTAAGTTATTTGTTTCATAAATCAAAATATTACGATAAATGGTAAATAAGTAATTAAAATTATTACTCTGAAGTTTTATCTTTAGAATTTCAGTAGTAACATCATACACCGTGTTTTTTATATCACTAAAATACTAAATTATCTCAAGATTATCTTGATAAATATTGCATACACAAAATATTATATAAAAAATGTATCTTTTATTTATTTTATGTTGAAAATTCGATAGATTTCCAAAAAAATTAAAAGCCTTGAAAAGTGATTACTATTGAACAGCATATATTTATTTCAATAACTTTACATCAAGATCCCAAAAACAATTCTCAATGAATCGTCATGTTGAAAAAATGTTATTTTTCAGTTCCGGAAAGGAGGGAAACGCCAAGGAATATTACACGCTCGAGTGCCTGTTGTTTCTTTTGAAGCATGTACAGCTCACTCATCCGGTGTACGTACGTCAAGCGGCGGCGGAGAACATCCCCGTTGTGCGACGTCCCGATAGAAAGGACTTGCTGGCGTATCTCAATGGAGAAACAGCAAACTCGGCCGCCATAGACAAATCAGCACCGATAGGATTGTCGACACAGGTGAAGAGAACAGCGGAGGATGGAACGGACAGTGGTTCGTCGAAGAAGCCTCGCTTCGAGGAGACTCACGTGCAGAAAGTGAAGGAACAACTTGCCGCAAGGCTGGACGCTCCGAAGGAGGCCTCGGTTACGGTCGACAACATAAAATCTCTCTCGGAAGCGATGTCGGTAGAGAAAATCGCAGCGATAAAGGCGAAACGATTGGCAAAGAAGCGTACGACGATAAAGGAGAACGATGACATCGGAATGGGCTCGGATCTTCGTGTGATTCTCGACTTGGACGTAGACGACACGAAAGACATCGTATCCAGAGAGAGACAGTGGCGGACGAGAGCGACGATATTGCAGAGCAGCGGCAAAGTATTCGCGAAGAATATATTCGCGATATTGCAGAGTATAAAAGCGAGAGAGGAGGGCAGGCAGAAAGGACCTTCGGCACCGACGCCGATGGTGACGCCGCGTTCGACGCCGATGAGGCCACTGCCACAGCCCGCTGTATACAATCGTTACGATCAGGAAAGATTCATAAGGCAGAAGGAGGAAACCGAAGGATTCAAGATCGACACTATGGGAACTTATCACGGTATGACCCTGAAATCCGTGACAGAGGGCACGAACCCGGCCGTCAGGAAACCATCGGTCGCAAATCCTTCGGCGACTCCGACTTCCGGGCTCTTGCCGACCTCCGCTGCGAAACTGACTCCCCAGCAAGCCGCTCAGAACAAAAGACCGAGCAGGACCCCTATCATTATTATTCCGAACGCTAACACGTCTTTGATAACGATGTACAACGCCAAGGACATTCTTCAGGAGCTAAAGTACGTCAGCAACGAGGAGAAACGCGCTGCCGGCTGTAAGAGAGAAAATGAGGTCCTGCTGCAACGCAGGAAGGACGGAGGACTTACCGTGCCTTATCGAGTTATCGACACACCTGCCAAACTCACAAACGCCGACTGGGAAAGAGTTGTCGCCGTTTTCGTAATGGGACCCGCCTGGCAGTTCAAAGGATGGCCCTTCGATGGAAATCCTGTCGAAATTTTTTCCAAAGGTACGCCTTCTGTCACAAACAGAATTCTTATATCTCCTTATCCCTTTTTCTTTTCATTTTCGTTGTAAATATTAGATCTAAAGAACGAAAAAAAATACAATATTTACAATTTCTTTGATTATGTTTGTAAAAAACTTGTGATTTACTCAGTCTGCGCATTCCATTTGAAATACGACGAGATGAAACTCGACGCGAACGTCGCTCGTTGGGCAGTCACAGTCATCGAATTGAGCAGAGAAAAACGTCATCTGGACAGAGCAGCTCTCATGATGTTCTGGGAACATCTTGACAAGTCAGTAATCGTTTGTTTGCATTTTTTTTTTAAATTACGCACTACTTGAATATTTCGGGGTAAATGTTCGGTAATGTTTCGGTTCTTGTTACTAAATAGTAAGTCTCGAGCAATATTTTTTTAAAGATAGAACGACATGAATAATCTTAAAAGAATATAAATTCCGGACGTAGCGTTTTTGATAAAACATGAAACGATGATGTAATAAAATTTTCTGTTTTCTTATTTCAGACACATGATCAAGAACAAGCCGCATCTGCGCTTCTGAGCGACAAAGTCATTGCCACGGTCATCGTTCATTCTTCACAAGCAATTCACCTTCATACTATATTTTTGACGTATTCGAATTCGAGATAAGATGTAATGTAAATAGTTACGAGGAAGGGATGTAGAATAGAATATTGCACGAGCATGTGCACTTATGTACGAGAAATACGGAAGCGTCTTCACAAAATTTGCGTTCTAAGATTCTCGATGTTTCGAATCGGCAAAATTTCTCTAAAGTTAACACTGAATATTGTGAACTTTTCAGAGAATTTGTAAGCGACCTCGGAATATGAAACTTTTAGCTAATTTCGAACAACTATCGGGGAAAAAAAGAATGCACACAACTCTTAAAATAAAAGAGGGAAAAAATAATTTAAATATCGAAGACGGGAGTTTTAGAAAAGTTATGAAAATACTTTAAAAATATGTTGAATATAAATAAAATCGGATGTGAAGATTCGAGAAAAATTTCAATGTGCGAGACGTTGGAGTGAGCTTTTCGGATTACTTGATTTGTATCGTTTGAACGATGATAATTATATTGATCGTCACAGTTTCGTGTTTCACGAGTCGATTTATTTCCATTTGAAGATTTTCGGAGCTCATGGGGATAGTGGAGATTTTTTTTGTCTGTGATTCAATAAGAAGGAGAAACGAAAATTTCTCCTCATGGAAAAATCTGCTAAACGATTCAGCACACGAACGCACTACGTGCCCGGTCCCGGTGGAATCGCGAAAGAAGCCGTATTTTCCTTTCTTCTTGTTTAAAAAAGAAACAGGGGGCAAGGAAAAGTTGTTCGCTCGATGAAAGGAATACCCTTCAGGCGGTGATTTCTCTTCTCATAGTTCGGTCATGCACGTTCTTAAGACAGCGATAACTGTTTGCACAGGCTTCCGATAATCTTACTAATTCGATTTGTCACGCCCTATCACTTCGACTGGATTCCAGCCTCCGGCTATTTGACCCCGAATAAATGTAAAAGAAAAAAGAACTTTCTGAATGAGGAAATATTTGTTGGCAGGCTTGTATTTTTCGTTAAGCTGATACGAATTTGCTTTATACTATTTTCACTCGTTTCTTTTGTCTCGAACGAAATAATATAATTATAAATATTTATCGTTCTTTAGGGAGGTTCACGTGTTACTTGCGACTTAACAATCGAACTTTTTTCCTTATTTGGTTACAATAATAATGAATTTTGACTGTTTCAATTTTTTTAATTATGTGTAATTATTTTTATAACTATTTTTATAAAAAGTCAACACATAATTAGATAAAAGGTATAAAAATTCTTGTAAATTTTCCATGCTATATTACAAAAAAATGGTTCATACTGCTTCTCAAGTAATTTTTAGCAGTAACTATGGTTTGCGATAACGTGTGATGTACTGTGTAAATATGCAAACTTCTCATATTAGTTTTTGGTTACTTAAAATTGAAAGATCAAATTTTAAAAAAATGCGGATAGTCAACTTAAAAGTTTGTCTGCCATAAGAGTCTATATAAGGATTTTGACAATGAGACTATATTCGCGTGAACCTTCTTTTCGGATTTTATGCAATTATACCATTTCGAGGTAAAGTAAATCGTTCTTCTTGCAAGATTTTGATTTTTTTTATAGCTCTGATCAGTAATTAGGCAGTAACGAGTTCTTGAATTAGTAGTGAATTTGAATTGTTCGTACTTTGTATAAACAAATCTACTCATACAAATTATTTTAAAATAAAAGAAAATTGGATGACTTATATAAATTCGTTTCGTACAATTTCCAATTCATTGTCTCGTCCTAGTAAGATTTTATCACAAATGAAATAAAATCTTGTTAAAAATGATAGAGAAAATTTTATGTATCTTCATTTAATAATTTATATTTTAAAAACTTAATTTCAAGAGAAGAAACATCGTTCTTTTTATAGTCTCTTTGGTCACAAGAATGCATGGGATAAGAAATTTGTAAGTGGTTTAAAAGACATTCAAAAATCGCAAAATTTTATACAGGCAATTGAAATTTCATAAATTTGCTTGAACAATTTATTAGAAATAAGTTTGTTCTCAATTTTTTAATTCTTTTTATACACGTACAATCACTGCTAATTTATAATTTTATCAAGATGCTCAACTAATTTCTGTTTTACTGTTATTCGCGAATAAGCAATTATCCAGTAGGTTAATCAAATAGTACGTAAATAGCAATACAAGAATTAAATATTAAACCCTCGGGATACGTACCATAAAAAAAATCATACTCTGTATGTAGATGGATTAGCGTAACCCAACAACTGTGATCAAGGCTATATAAGGCTCTAATTCATCAATTGAAAGCTTTTTTTAAATCAATCAGAAATTTTCTCTGGTATATGATGGTTTTAATAAAAATCTTTACATCTTTTTATCTTAAAAAGTTATAGGATAAAATTAAACAAGTTTCCAAAAATGTTTATCGAAATACAAAATTGCTTGGTTTACATTAACCCAGAATGTACCCTGAGAATTAAAGTAGTTATATCGATACAGTCAAATCAAAAGTTTTTATCTCAATTTATCTCCATACCATGTGGTTTTTAAAAAAAGTTGTTGCAAATTGTTTCAAGAACAACATACTAAAAATTCAAGGTCATCCAAGTACATCCAAGGTCATGACCTGTACTTGTTACATATGTATGAAAATTAAAAAAACTATAATCTTAGAATTTTTTTTTAACTTGAGGAAGCTTCTTTAAAGTACAATAAAGAGCTGTGCAAAATGTCAACAAGTTCCACTACCCAGAATTTAAGATATGAAGAGTTGAAAATCGCAATATTTAACACGTGCTCTTATGGGAGACTGCAGAAAATAGTAATTTTTGACAATAAATATCTCGAGTTCTACATAGTGAAACATCTCAAAATTTGATATACAATTGCACATTGAATCAAAGAAGGTTTCTACAAATTTTAAACAAAATCTTAAGAAAACGATTTTTTGATAGATCTACTTAAGATTATTCGAAAGCTTTTTATATAACTTTTCCACAGAATATGGTCATTGTCGCACGAAATACCGTAAAGCATTTCAGGGGTCTTACTCGAGTATGCTTTGTTAACAAAATAAACAAAAATTAACGAGAATTTACAAAAATTTGTAACACTGCGTGCAGTTAGGCTGGACGCAGGGGATTCCTGGTAAAATCGGTGGTAAGTGAAGCAAACCGCTTCGATTGCCATGCTCCCGAAGTTGCTGAACGTTCGAGCTGAAATAATTGTTGTACTGGAGGCTGAAAGCGAGGCCATCTTGCTCGTGAGAGCTCGACGCCTTAAGATGTGAATGGCCGGTGCAACTTCCGGTCAGTTCGCCGGAAACGAGACCGCGCGATAGTTGATCCGGTACGATGTTCAGCAAGCAATAACCCTCTGGATGAAGATTTCTCGAGAGATTCGAGTAAAGCGGCCCTAGCGGAAAAATACCGGCACTCAAATCCGCACCGGAAGTCCGGGATGCTTCCACGAAGGAATTTTGCGGGGGTCGAAACGCCGAGGCTCTTGACGCCCCGTTCGCCATTCCACTATCGCTCGCGAAATATTCAATCGCCTTTAACAAATCTTGGCCGCATCTTTGCAGGACCAACTGCAAGACTGAAAGCTTCGTGCTCGGAAACAGACGCGCGAGGGTCTCCACCGAAGTTTGAGAAACGGATGTAAGCCCTTTTCCACGTTCCTCGCACTCCGGATCGTTTCGCTTTCCGACACCCGCATCGCCGTAGTCTCCCTGTCTCTGAAATCATTAGAAAAAGATTTTTTTATACATACTAATATTAAGGTGGTTGGTCTGTGACAGTCAAATCCAAAAGTTTCTCCCGTTTTGATGACGTTTTTCTGACGTTTACACTGATTTGCGAGATTAAATTTATTAAGAAAAGTTGTTGCTAATTTATTAAAGAACAACATACTCTGAGCCCAAAGTTATCCAAGGTCATGAATACCAGATATACTTGGTAAATAATTTAAAAAAATGAAACAAAGTTTCTTCTATGTTATATAAAACTCTCTGCAAAATTTTAAGAGACTTCACCGTCTGGAATTCGAGATATTTATTGATGAAAAT
>JAPYYW010001371.1:0-36006 GCA_030522545.1 Cremastinae sp. A BG-2022a | reverse complement strand
AACTTCATAAAATTTGGTGCACATATGTGTATGACCTTAAAGAACGTTTATGCAAAATTTTAACGAAATCTGTCGACGCTTATTTTACCGACCAACCACTTTAAGGTAGTTCGGAAGAAATAACAGAAAAGTTGAATAACGTCCATCTTTCTATTTTTTATGATTAAGGTACTTCGGCCGTCACATGAGTAGTCAACTTGGCAACTAATTTATATTGATTAAATTTAAATCTAAATTATTAATAAAATTAATAAACACTTACATTGGAAATATTTTTATCACGTAAATGTACTAAAATGCTTTAAAAATTCAATCAGCTGTTACCTTCCGAAACGTCAAAAACAAAAGTTTTTTTATGTTTTCTTTTTTAAAAGCGTTGTAAGGTAATATTTTCTTGAAATGAACAGAATCTGTGATATATTTTCTTTTCGATGGACATTTTTCTAAAGCTCAATCACCGATTAATTTTTTTACAGTTTACATTATTGCGAGTTCTTCCATAAGGTACTGTGTTAAAAATCAAAATTTTTGAACGAAATAATTCAAAATTTTGCCCCACAAGAGGCCCCGGAAATGTACTTATTATAATCAGGGGACTTTGAACTATCATTTACCGCAAAAATTGGTGAATATCTACCGTACGTGTTCAAATAGCCGAACTACTTTAAAAGACTGCATTATCTGCTACGTTTAAAAAAAAAGTTATTTCATCGTACGATATAATGAGAATATTAAAAGTTAAATTAAAAACACGTACTCCAGTAAAATCTTCAAAAAATTAACTTAAAAAAAACCTTAATAAAAAATACTTATTTAAAATACTTTCGAAAAATTTGACAAAAAAAACTTACCAGAGGACTCTGGCTCGGAATTTTGTAGACAAATGAGGATTCTTCCATTCTTTTTTCGTCAACGTCATGTCGGGGGGATGAAAAATCGTCTCTCTTCGAAAAATCTTTTATTTCCGTTGCGTTCGCTGTCACGGATTGATTCGTTGAATTTGGTTCGGTTACTGACATACCGAAAATTTTTCCTTGTGGAAGGCGATCCATTTTTTGTCCCGTGGCAACTTTTGCCATGCTCAGCGCAATCGCGTCTTCGGCGGCTTGCTGTCTCTTCAACGCTACCTATCATGCCATTATAGAATATTTTTCAAATTTGTTCAAAATTTGAATAAAATCTATACTTATCAATTGAATTATAATAAGTACATAATTTCAATAAAAATAATTATTTATGCGTATATACTATAACAGTATTTAATTTAATAAAAAATATATTTGTTTCTAAACAGTAGGGGTTTTAGGGAGACTTTTTCTCAAGACGCAGATTCTCGGGACGTAACGCGAGGAGGAAGGGAATAAAATTGAGATACGAGGGATGGAAATAAATTTATGAATGACATCAGAACGGATTGAAAGCTTATACAATGTGGACAGAGGATCGAGTGTCCTCGTAATGCTCGCGCAAACACGAATGAAATGCTACACCCTCGGCTTAATGGATTTCAACACTCGAATCCATGACGGAAGCGCGATTGATGAGATTCGATGAAGTTTTATGCAATTTTGCCATCGTTACTGACAGTTCCCCATTTGAATGTATAGTGTATAAAATCTCGTTTTAATTACGGAAAAATGATATATAAAATACAACATCATACTGATAATAATTGGTCTTACTATACACGTAAACTCATCAGTTATTTCTCAACCAGTAATCGAATCCTATATTTGTCGCTCGACGACTGATACCGAATAATATTAGAATTATTGATAGTCTGCGCGGGATATTGTTTAGTTATAATTTTATAGCAAAACTGTTTTCTTACACAGTATCAATCAGCATTTACGAAAAAAAAAATGTTTTGTAGAAAAATAAAATAAAACGATAAAAAAAGAATCGATTAAGTGTATACTGTTCAGTTTTAGAGATACTTGAGATAGTTCTATATATGGTTTTATCGTTTATTTGGAATGTTGTTAAAAATTGGTACAATCGTTCTTTGATGTGATACACGTATGTATATATCAAATTTTAAGAGGTTTCACCACGTAGAAATCGAGATATTTGTTATTAAAAATCCTAATTTTCAGTGCTCTCCCATAAGGGCCCGTGTTAAATATTGCGATTTTCAATTCTAAATATCTTGAAATCTAGATGGTGAACCTTTTTAAAATTTAGCATAGCTATTATTTATTTTACTTCAAAGAAGCTTCTTTTCGTTTTTGAAAAAAATTGTAAATAATTTTTTAAAATAATTTTCATACATAGCAAATTCAGGTTACCTTGAATCACATTGAATGTGCAGTTATGTTGTTCTCGAATCAATTTGAAACAACTTTTCTTCATAAAATTAAGCTTAAAAACCGCAGGGTACGGAGAAAAACAGATAAAAATTGTTTAATTGTCTGTAGCTATATATAGAGCTACCTTAATTAAAGATAAAGTTTGACGATTGTCCCATTTACACACGTATTAAACATCCCAAAAAATTATTCATAAAAATAACTTGAAAACGGTTTTTAGGAAATAAAAAATTATAATGTTACAATTATTTAAAAAAACACAGACATGATTCGGCGTCTAGTTTTGAAAAAAATATTTTAATAAGTTTTTGTGTGTTCCCTGTAATATTGTGTGAAAAAAGAACATAGAGAATGCAACAAATACGTACAAAAGTAAATTGAAGAAGAAACAGGAAAGCAAAAATCAGGAGAAATATAATCAAGTTTACTGTGATGAGATGGGAAATAGACAAGAGAAAGTGTAAATTTTTGAGAAACAAAAAAATGTAAAAAAGGTGAACTTTACGAGTATATCAAAGTAAATATGAATAATGTGAAAGAAAATGAAAAATGAGGAAATCATCAAGAAAATAAATAAATAAAAATGTATGTATTAAAGTATAAGATTTTTTTTACGAATAAAAAAATTCAGTAATATAAGATGGAAAGACTTTACGAAAATCTGAATGAAATGGCTCGAATATTTTTTCATGGAGAAGATTTCAATTTAAAATTATTTTTCAGGAAAAAAAATTGTGGAAAAATATGCATTTTTCAAGTTGTTTAAACTCGTGCTGACAAATTAGGAAAAATATTTTTTACTGCAATGGATTTTATAAAAAAGTTCATAGACATTATTTTGTTTTTCATTACCTGGGCAGCCATTACTCTTTGTCTTTCAGCGATTAGAGAACACTTGGGACACATGCACTCTCTGTATCGGCACTCCCGTTTGTGTCCTCTCAGCCACGATATGAGCCCGTGATTTCTGCAGCGTGCACATTTCGGCCTTCTCTGCTTGTTCTCGCTAGTATCGTCTTCTTGCTCCAATTTTTTCAGTTTTCCACGTAACATTGGTATATTTATTTATTTTTCAAACAGTCGAGCCTCTGACTACAAATTTCAAAACCAAATGTATCTTAGGCAACTTTTTTCTCGTATAATAAAATAAATCTCTGCAACTTTCAGAATTTATTGGTAATAAAAATTTTTATTGGATATAGAAATTTATTGCAAAATTCAATGTTTGTTTAGTTTGATCGAAACTATTCTTTTTAATTAAAAATATCTTTTAAAAAAACGAATTACCAAAGACATGTAGTAAAATTTTATTATTTAATGAATTAATTTTTTGATAAACACAAGGACGAAGAATAAAAAAACGTTGAACAGTTAATCGTCTTTTGAGAAAAGAAGGTCCACTTATTTGAGTGTATCACGTAAAATTCGTATTTTTATGTAAAAAGTACAAACAAACAAGCCAGTACCCACAAACTCAAGCAAAAATCCAATAGATATCTTCAACGATTTTTTTTCTTCTTGAATAGATGCCGTTTTCAAAGTTTTTGGGATGAACAATTTATTTAAAATAGAATTTTTTGATAACCAACTAATAAAAAGTGTTCAATCATTGATTACTATAATTTATATTTAATTTATAATTGATAAATATTTTCTGATAACTCTATAAGCAACGGGTAAGATAACTTTGGATGACGGATAATCGTCGACTGCGAGGAAGACATGAATTTTTATTTTTATTCTTGTTTTGCGTCCAACGAGAAGCAGGACGTGTGCGCGAAAATCGTTGTTCGTCGTTGGTTTTCGAGGATTGGGAGAAGCGAGGATTGGACGCTGAAGAAAAGGCGGACTCGCGAGGAGATCGAGGATTCTGACATTCCCCGTCGCAGCCTCCGCGACGTTGGGGCAAACGCTGAATCGTTCCACCCTTTCTTCTCCATTGGCTCTCATCTTGTTTGCTCTGCATACACGAAAGCCAACCATCCACCACTAAACTTTTCACTCTTTTTTCTTTTTTTTCTACAGATTTTATCTCTGCTCATTGGTTTTAGTTAATTTAGTTAATTTTTTTAAATTCTTAATAAGGTAAACGTTCCAATAGTTGGACAATTTTCGTCTTATTATGTTTATTTAATATTTGATTAATTTTTTTCTCAATAAAATCGTATGGATTATTTTTCCTGTACGAGGAAGTGTATTTTTCATAACGTTAATTTATAGGAAAAAACTCGCTCAACCCTAGAAACAGGATCGATTTTCTATCCAACTATTGGGACATTCTACATATTTAAACGTTTAAGTATTTATTTGCTAGAAATATTGTTTAAAATTAATACATAAAATGAGTTTTGAATCGCTAAAATATCAGATAATAGTTTAGATATGAATTTGAAATAGATGTTTTTGTTTCAATATTTAAAAAAGAAAGATAAAGTGAGAAAACCCTTAGCTGTCCAACTATTGGGACGATTACCTTATAATTTTTAATTCTTTGATATGTTGTCAGTGTCAACATCCCAATCAGCTTTCAAAGGGAAACAACTTTGAGGTGGTTGTGGCATTAAAAGTTATTAGATAAAAATCTTTAACCCTCGTCCACTACTGGTATTTTGAGCCACACAACCGTGGGTAACTTGTGCCTTTTAGTTATTTGCTCTTTGTGAAACCTTTCAAAAAATCTGTAAAAATTCATGGGCCTTTTTTACACCCTTAATTGAAAAGATAATCATTTGTGCCACCCGAAAAAATAATTTTTTAACAACAATTTTGTGCAAAATATTCAGGCGTGTAGACATTTTTCAGGACTACTTTTGAAAAATCATATTTGAATTTGAATACATTTGAAAAATCAAGTTAATAGAACTGAATATAATTTAAAAAAATTTTAATATATAGATTGTCAACTCACTTAAAAGTGAGTAATTTTATTTCAAAGTATGCAAATATTTTAGAATAATATGAAAAATAAATAAATAAAGTTAGATTAAAAAAAAACTAAAGCATAGTAGTTTATTTTATTTGAAAAAAATTAAAATCAATACATAAATAATAGCAGTAAATAGAGAAATAATAAGTGCAGTATTATGAAATGTAGGATGGAATTTGAAAAAAGGTGTCAAAATAATATCGCTGACAAGAGAATCATCAAGATCGTATAATTCATTAGATAACTTTACATGTACAATTTTGCTCACTTCCTTCTCATTGTGTTCATTTATGCGCGTATCATCCTCATTTCTGTCAACTTTTGTAAATACGATTCGCATTTTGTCGTTTTCTTCGGAGCTTATTTTTCGAATTCGGCAAGTATTAACGATCAAATACAATAATAGATGCGATATATGAAGAATTTTTTCATTTTTTTCTTTTTTGCTATTACAATCTTTCGCTCCATTAAAGCCTCACTATTTTTTTTCATATTTTTTAAATATAATTATAATCTCTAACGCGAAAACATACTCTCAAATATTCTCTTTATTTCCTTTGTTATTTTTCTTTCTGTACATAATGTGCTTCCCTTTTTCTTCAAATTCGATCGGAACTTAACTTCCTTTGATATGTGCTTTTCTCTTTCTTTATCCCACCTGGTTATCTTCGTCAATTTTTGTCAATAGTTGCAGTCGCTTTTTTAATGCAGAGCAGAAAAAGAAAAAGAGAGATCATTCTGATAACTTTATAGAACATGTGACAAAAAATTAAAAAATTATTCGAAAAAAATCACGAGTTTAGCGCATACTTTGGCCCCTCGTACCTAAAAATTCACAATCGTGTCGAATCCTTGTGACTTTATTTACTCATTTTTCTATATATTCTCGTATTTTTTAATTTAAAGATTTTTCTATTAAGAGATTAATGATAAAGGCAAAGATATCGATGAATTATCAATCAAATTTTTTATTTAATATTTGTGTATAAATATTTGTAGGTATAGCACATTAAAAAATATATGAGCAGTGGTAAGGAGGAGCTGGAGTAATCACAGAAATTCAACAAACCGATTGTTCCTCTATTGCCCTTCTTTTCTTTTCTTTAAAACCCTTAAATCGATATTATTATCACAAAACAGTGTGAAGCATCAGAAACGGCGAGGATCTATATTCTTCACATTTGAGAAAAAAAAAATTTTTTTAACTCATGTTCAAACATTCATTTACTATAAAAGGAACCATTAATCTTAAAAAGTCTGTAATCATAGATAAAGATTTTATTATTTGGTATATTGATTTACAATCACGCGTTCGAATCATAAATAAAAATCGGTTGCAAAAAATCATACCATTTTTTCTCAACATTTTAAAACTTTCTTCATCCCCCATTTTTGTTGGAAGGAAGTATCAATTTTAATGTAACGTCAATAAATGTTATTACTTAAAATTTAGATTTATAATTATTTGTTCAGTTTATTTTTAAAAAATCAATTTAAAATTCATGTGTAGATACAAAAACAATTTTACATTTCGCGGATTTTCTTTGGTAAATATTAAATAAAATTACACGTAATAAGATCATTTTTATTCATAGTGTAGATGTTATCGAAAAAGAAGTTAAAAAATTATTATTATTAATTAATTTCAACCACGCACTTAATATCGGTTAAAAGTATAAAAAAAGAGGAAGTAATAAATATGCCATAAATTTCAATAAATCGTCAATTTTTAATACTTTATTCTTGAAAATATACATATAAAGCCGCGAACCCGTTTAAGAATGTCAAAATAAATTGTTCTCTCTCTTTCTCTCTTTCGCTCGCGTTTGAAAGCTCACGAAGGGACATGTTCAGATTTTTCCTGAGTTTTGTCTATTTTTTCTGTTCTTTCACAACAATAATTTTTTTTATTTCCTCTCTCTCTCTCTCTCTTCAGTTTTTCATCCAACAAGTATTTTTTATTTATTTTTTCTACGTAATTAATAATTAATAGTAGAATTTTTACGCGTGTAATAATAATCTGCAAAATTGTTCTCTCGCCCTTGTCCCGTGTAACGATCGAATTCGTTTTATTCTACTTTTAACTTGTTTCTTCTTTTTTTCTCCTTAATAAAATGTCATTATCCCTCTGTTAATTAGTTTTTTTTTCTTCTTTTTATGTTTTAAAGTATGAAAAGTCGCCGAAATCACAATTTCTCCTCGTTTCGCACAATTAAAACTTATGAAAAAACATTACACGCAATTGCGTTTACAATGTACAAGTGCATGCGAAACGTGTGTTGAATCGCATGGGAATTTCAATGTGGATTCGAGCGCATTAGAAAAGAATTTCACTTTTTTATTGTTCACTTCCATCGATCGAATGATCGAAGGAAACAAAAGAAAATCAGGAATATCGTTCAAATAATTATAAATGCGAGTCGATTAGACAGGGAAATGCCCATGCGTGCGTACTTTTCACTTGAACGTAGAAATAAAGTATCTCTCGATTCGTCTTTTTATTTCTTTACTTGATCTTTTTATTTACGTTTTTCTCAATTTTTTTTTGTTATTTTCATTTTTTGTCGAACAATAAAATTGCAGAGTACGTGATCGAGGGGACCACGTGACCTCCCTCGACTCCGATTGGCCCCGAAAATCAGAAGATATCTCTCATTTTTATTCATATTTATTTTACTCGATTTCCATTATATCCTTCTCGCATTTTATCCAGTGTTCTCTTTTCCTTTAAATCTCCCACTCATTCATTTGTCTTGTCGAACTTTCAATACTTGTTTAACAATTGTTAAAAATCACGGCTTTTCCGAAAAACGCACATAAGTAAACTGTAGAAATAAAAGTTTTGCACGAGAAATGATTAAGAAATTAAGC
Source organism: Cremastinae sp. A BG-2022a (assembly GCA_030522545.1). Classification (NCBI taxonomy): domain Eukaryota; kingdom Metazoa; phylum Arthropoda; class Insecta; order Hymenoptera; family Ichneumonidae; species Cremastinae sp. A BG-2022a. The sequence continues at coordinate 27,900 of JAPYYW010001371.1, read as the reverse complement.
AAAATTCCTTTTTAGAAAACTCATCAAAAATACGGAATACCTTTTATTCAATTATGTATTTCAATTTGTTATTTATTATTTGCAATTGTAAACAGTTATAAAAATAAATAATCATTTTAATTATTACTTGCAGTTTATTGATAAATAAAATATTCTTATAAATTATTAAAGAATAATTTGGTTCTTTTAATTTTTAAATAAAATGTGTAATTATAAAATGTTTAAAAATAATTGTTATAATTATAAAATGTTTTTTGCTGAAATTTAATCTTTTTATTGGCTATTTGTTAAAAACTTAAATTGCAATGGACAAATAATACAAATTTTAATAGCAATTAAAATTATTCACGAATGACTGATGTATGAATTAACAAATAGGTTGATTATTCTCCATTCGTAGTAATTTTTCGGAAAAGTCGTCATCTGAATAACTACCACAACATTGCGTCCTTATTTTCTCTCGTACGATTGCGCCTTGCAGATTTAATATTTTCGTTAAGATATGTATTACTCGCTTTCTCCATTTCTCTTCATCTTTTTTACTTTTCTTCCATTTATTTCACTCCGATCTTGCTTCTTAGCTCGTCAATTATTTTAAAACTTGACATTTTTTATCTTTCGTTTTCTTGTCATTTTTTTCGTACTTTCGGTCCTCGGGCATTCCATCACATATTCGTTTACTATATTTTTTTCATTTCGTTCACCGTCACTGCGAAGAATATTTTAAAAAATGTTTGCCAAGAGATATCGTTAATTTTTCTTCGCTCCCTTTCTCGTCATTTTTCCATTCATTGCGACATAAACAGCGATCGAGATAAATTGAAAGCTTACAAAATAACAGAAGAATCGTGCCAATAGCATCATTTGTGTTCATTTATTACAAGTTCGAACGAAACTGAAAATAAAGGAAAAAATCATCGTTATTGGACGCAATAAAAAACTTACAAACGTTTTATTTCTTCCTTGTCTCCCCTTCTTATTTTCTTTTTCGATTTGTCAATAATACAAAGTCGTGCGCTTTTTATGTTTATCGTAGCGAGTTTATGGTAAAAATGATCTCTTGATTACAAAGTATTCTTTTTATGTATCTCAAAGACGTAATTAATTTATACAATTAATTTTCAAAACGGCGTATTTAATAAAATGTTTGAATCTTATAGAATTTGCATTAAATTATCATTCACTCTCGATCTTTTTATTTGAAAAATTATTGGTGAGTTTTTTCTTGTTTAATCGTATTTTCTTCATTTCAAGTGGTTGTTCTCATTTTTCTTTAATTTCTGCTTTAACACTATTTAAAATTTTTTATCGTTATAATTATCATGAAAAATTGAGAGCACCGTAAGATTGCGTGTACAAAAAGGACAATGACGAAGAAGCGTGAAGAATTCTCTTTATCTTGTTCAATTCTTGTTCCTTCTTTCTCTTCGGTAAATACGTAAAATGTTGTAATCAGCGAGGGAGCACGAGAGAAATTCCATATACTATTTTTTTTTCTATTCAATGATATGCAGGAAAAATCGTTAATCGATAATTCATTGTCGTCGATATGCTTCGAGTGTGATATGGGCTAGTGGCCACTTTCCCCTTTTCTTTCTTCTCGCTCTTCCAAATTTGTTTATTCGCTTACTTTTTGTGTATCGTAAAGAGAGGTTAACTATTTTTTTAACAATTAGAGCCAAATGTACTTGCATAAAAAATAACGATTTTCGATGTATTCTTTTTTCTCACTTTCTTCCTAGTTAAAACATTTTCATATTTTCTTACTTTGGTGATCTCTTTTTGAAAGGAAATCTCATTCAAGGAAAGCCAGTTTCTCGATTTAAACTTGCAAGGTTTCTCTTTCACCGTAACTTAATGTGCTTCGAAGACATTCGATGAATTAGTTGAAGCCAACGAAATAAGAATTCTAGTTCGAAGAGAAAAAAAATAACGAGACAAAAAGAAGGAAGAAAGCCACGTGCCATTTTCTTTTTCCTGTAAACCTTTTTGTCTAACTGTCTTAAATTATTCTTTATTTTATATTCTTCCTCTGAAATGCTTCTTCTCTTATAATCATATGAGAATATATTTCCGATTAAAATTCTTTTCTGACGAACGTAAAAACAATTCGCATGACTGTAAAAAACGCATGGAAGTTCGTAAAATATTGTGTTTTGATATATGATGATGATAACATAATTATAATCATCATCAATAACAATAATAGAAGAGAAATAGATTGAAGAAAAAAAGTTTCGTAATAAATTACTTCGAATTCTTATGAGGGCGTTGTATGTATAAGAAGTGAATGTTTTCTTCGATAAATCGGATTTTTAGTTAGAAAATATATTGTGAAAATTTTTGTTTGAAAATGAAAAAGTAATACTGGTGTTTGACTTGACACACGATCATTGCAAAGATCATTGCAAGTTGTTCATTTCCGTTCACTATGCGTACTACTTCTCTGCCAGTAATGTAAGTATTTATATGTTTTTTTTTTGGAGAACGCGCTAAACGCGATGTACCATTTCTATACATATTAAATCACGGCTGAAAACTTACGAGATAAATCACTATGTTATTATTTTTCTTCTCTCTCTTTATTCTCAAGTTTTTTTTTCTCTACGTCGTTCTCTCATTGTAAATTCATATTTTTTCGCCCTTTTATTACTTCATCTCATATAATTTCTATCATCTTCCCAACCATTGTTTTCTCAATTCGTTTTGCTTTTCTCTTTTTTTTTCTGATTAACTTTTCTCAATAGAATATACTCTTTGCATTCTCTCTCTCTCTCTCTTTCTCTCGAAGCTTTTGTCCTTATTTCTCAATCTTCATCTGTCATCTCACACTTGTCAATAATAAATTCTAGTTAGCGTCATTACAAAAATCTTACAACTATTCAACAAAAACCATTCTCGTATATAACAATTCTTACTTATGTATTTTCATTTGTTATCTTTGTTTTTTTCTTATTAATCCCCGTTTATTCATTGTTTCGCAACTCTGTTTCCGTGCCTTTGTCACATTGTGCGGCCCTGTCGTCTCGAGAGTTCGCCTTGCGCCTCGGGAATTCAACGCGAGAGTCCTCCCTCAAAAGTGAAGCTTCGAATTAGAATAAATCGCGCGGTGCAGTCTCGTAGCCGGTTTTTGCAAGCAAAGTGCGCGAAAAATTATCAGAAAAAAAAAAAAAAAAACACACACAGTCTTCACGGAGAAAACGTTCCAGCGATCGAAGCACAAACGTACGCAATACGACACGAGTTCGACGCACACTAATTTTCATAGTAAGAGTCGTTGTCGGAACGTTTTACATCACAATATGACCTACGGTTAGCGCTGAATATGTTTTATATTACAAATAAAGCGTTTATTTGTATTGTATAAAAAATGTACATATTTGTTAAACGAAATCTTCAATATTTTATCTGAGCAATTGGCAGCGGTGTATTATTCAATGTCAAGATTGTTACGTGTCCGATTACGCTCTTCGCTTTTATTCGTCTGAGTCGCATTGCGTCGTTGCTGGATCGGACGATTTTCGGTTTTGCCAGTATTCATAGTCAATTCTTAGGTTCGTGAACTCGAGTCATGCTCGAGGCACGTCACACATCGACTTAAGGCGCAGAAATTGATTACGAACGATTCGTAGTCAATTTTTACATTTGAGAATATTTCAGCTATAAGTCGAAATAATGTAACGCAGCCACAAGCATTTATAATGTAAAAATCTATTATTAACATTTTATAGACAATTTAACAGTCAATTTTTTAGATTCTTAAGTGTACTTAAGAAACGTCTAACGTTGTCTTAGGGAGAGTCAAGATGTACGTTCTCAATTTAAAAAATTTATATAGTCCACATCATGAATTAGTTTTTTTTCAACTGTACTTTTCAAGTTATCGAGTAGTAAAATTTACATGAAATTTTTTGGCATTGCTATTAGACTTCGTGAATGACAACATTATGTTGTTGTTTAAATACAGAACAATAGATCAGACGTGAAATTTTGAAATAATGATTATCATATATCTCGTATTGAAGAATTTTTTCCAGAATTTAATATTCTCAACATTTTGACTTTAAGTCACCAATCTCCCTAACAACATTGAACTAAGATTTTTAAATGGATTTTGAATATTTTACAGTCAATTCTTGAATTTGAGAACTCAAGGACGAATAAGAATTTTTTTTAAATGATGAGACTACATTTTTATATGTGGCTACATTTTGATATGTTCTTCAAAACGTATGAAAAAAAATCTGGCATTAGTAAATAAAAATTGCAAGATAATAAATTTTTTTTCTCATATTTTTGATATACAGGTTTGATAAGAATTTATAAATTTAAAAAAGGGCTCGTGAAATATTTCTTTTCAAACGGTTGCAACAACGCTAATTGTTTAAATTTTTTAGAGAAATGAATTCAAGTAATATTATAGCAAACACAAAAATTCGATACGTTTATCGAAAGAATAATATCATATACCTTTCACAAACTCATCATGAAACAATGACTTTTATATTCCTCCTCAAGTACTCGCCTAAAAGATTTATCTTAAGCATTGACTTAAAAAGTAGAAATTGTATATGAACACTCAATTCTTATTCTTATTGTAAAATTTAAAAACTTTACAGATATATACATGAAACATATTGAACGCCACTTGAATCGTTTACTTAATACGTATAGAAATGAACTATAAATGATGCATGATCAATTCAAAAATTTAAGCACTGGTTAGGTATACGATACCCCTGGAATACGTCAAATGCCATTTTAAACATTGATCGAGGTTTTAAGAATTGACTAAGACCGTAAACCGATTTTTTACTGTGAATCGGCGTGTCATCGCTGGAAAGCTTCCAAGAGTGTTTCGAAGCGAGGTTGAGCTTTATCGCGTTAGAATTCCACACACGAGAACGCAAACTACCACTTTTCGAGGAGTGACTCGATTATTCGTTGACGAATATCCACTTTTTCGTTCTCACGTCGAAACGGCTGTTCAAGCTCAAAATTTATCACTGCACAAAATTTCGAGCATGTTGTATAAAAAAAAATAAAAATAAATCCCCGAAGAAAAGATTATGTTCGTAGCTGAATAATTCAACGTTTAAAATCGCGACAGCTTGAAAAACGGAGAGTTCACGTCGACTCGAGGAACATCGATCGATTTCCTCATGTGCGAATTTTCTCAAAATCGAATCTCCGGTTGGCCCGGATGCAATCAACGAATTAGCGTATTCTCGCCGTGGTTGAGGCGACTACGTACTAATCAAACGAGTATTCAATTTCAGAAGAAAGAATTTTCGTCTTCTGGGATCGTCTCCAATTGAGGGGGACGATCGTTTCTTTCTTCTCGTACTTAGCACTTGTCCGAACGGTGCAGCAAAACTCTTGCTTTCTCAATAATGTATCGTACAAACGAACACCACCGAGAAATCTATTCGTCAAGTCTAACGAAGCCCTTAGCACTACAATAACATTAGACAAACGCTTAGTGTCAGAAATTCGAGGATCTGTCGGGTGGCGAGATTTTGTTTCGAGATCACGAACCGCGCGGTGCAAAAATTCGCCACTGAATGTCTCAGATTGCTCCAAAAAGTGAGATTCATTTAATTTTGTTGAATGAATATTTCGTAACTGCGAATAATGTCAATGAACGTTTATTCGCAGTTACGAACTATTCATTTGGTTGCTCCAAAAAGTGAGATTCATTTAATTTTGCTGAATGAATATTTTGCAACTACGAATAAACGTTCATTGACATTACTCGCATTTGTGAAAAACTAAGTGAATAGTGAGAATTGCGCTCAAAATACGTTCAAAGCGATCGAGATATCGCGAATCATCTTCTACAAATGTTTCGGTAGTTGGTGTTTTCTTTTTTAATTCGTCGGCTGTCCGTCACAACAATTATTTTCTTCTTTCTACTATAATACATCGAGTACAAATGTGGAAATACTCTTGAGATTTTTCTTGTTGAACGTTATAATTTTGTAAAATTACAGACGAATCTTTTATCCCCAATAAAAGCCATAGACGGAGAGCCATATCAGCAGCGACACGCTCCTGAATTCCTGACACTAAAGAGCGCAATCTCCGGTTTACCTTGTGGCATCACAGCGTGAATAAAAAATTAAAGTGGTAAATAAATGTGATAATGAAACTACGTAAGAAACGAAAGGTTAGACATAAAGAGCGCGGACTAAGAAAATTATGACAATGCGCCAAATATCGAGCATTCTACGTCGTTATAAATTTACATTCACGTGCCACTTTTCATCATCGTTATCGCTATCCTTAATTTTATTACTGTTATTATTATTATTATTATTATTACCACTACTACCATTTTTTCTCGTAGTCGTTTCTTTCTTAGAATCGAATGTTGATCGACCGAGCGGACGATCGTTATCGTAACGAGAGTACTTTACAAATCGACTCGAGAGTCCGCTCGCTCGGCGAAGTGGCGGGCATCTTAGTCGCGAGGAAAAAATAAGGACGAGAAAATGCGAAGGAAAGAAAGAATGTCGATCATTTCTCAATTCGCCAGCTCGATGTTTCGCTGCGAGTAATTACATTTTTCTGCTTATTTCTTTAAATGAACGATAATTGGTAAATGCATACTTTTTTTCTCTCTTTCGTCTCGGTCCTTTTCCTTTCTCCGGTTTCCTCGTTTTCTCCTCCCTTTTTCCCAAATTCTTTACATAACGGCACATTTTTCCTTAAGGCTTATCGCACTGTTGCTCTGCACCGGCTGCAGCGACACCGAACGATTTTTTTCCAGGGTGAGCAGATCGCGAAATAGGGCGTTTACGTTGTGATCCGTCTTTGCTGACGTCTCGAGGAAACCACAGCCCCAGCTCGCTGCTTTTTCCGCGCCCTCGCTCATCGAGACTTCCCGCACCGACGGACTCTCGTCGCACTTGTTACCTACCTACGGACAACACAAAACAAAATTCACGATTAAGAAAAATATTCGTTAGGATGAAATTTTTTTATTTTAATAAATATTTAAACTGCACTTCGAAAGGACCTTTTTTAAATAAATAATACATTAGTGTAACATAGTTCAATAGAAAAAATCGTTTAAGAACATTTAAAAAAGAAACTAAATTATATTTGTGAAAAAATAGAACAAATTGATCAATAAATAAGTGACTCTACGGTTTAGTTTTTGAGAAACTTAGTTGAAGTTAAAGGATTTTTCATTTAGGTACCTATTAAATATTACGAAAGAATAACTTACAAACGACTTTTAAGAAACTAAGAAATTAATTTAATAATTAATAATGGATTAAGGAATGTATAATGTTGGAAACAAAGAAAAACAGAATTGTAGACAAATAAAAAAGAAATCATATGTAAGGTAAATAAAACTTCGAAACTGTGCGTAATCTCAAATAAAATTCTTGATCTCATGAAAAATCTGAAACCCATTATAATGGGTATAATTGTAGAAATAAGTATATTTTGATTTTAATTTTCAAATCTTGTGTCTTGTGTCAATTTTTTTACTTTACAATGTATTTACCTTTCATCACCTTCAGTCGTGAATTATTTAAAAATTTTTTTTTTTATAATTGACATAAAAATTTTTTAAACATTTAATGAAATATTAATATTTTTATATTTTAATCTATCTAGATATATATAAAAATGAATCGCTGTGCGTTAGTCTCGCTAAAACTACGGCTTGACCGATTTAAATAATGTTTTTTTGTTTTGTTCGCTATAGTTCAGGAGTGTTTTAGAAAAAAAAAAGTTTGAAAAACTCTAAAATTATACTGAGAGAAAAGAATGATAAATTTTACTATACAAAAGTGACAACTATACTAATTATTATAGAACTAATTATATTCTGTTTAGATTCTATCCTAAATATACTTTATTTTACAATAAACATATATTTAGTTATAAAATAATCAGCATAGCTGTCACTTTATGATAAAATCCACTATCGTTATTTTTCTCAGTGTAAGCTGAAAAATGGAAAAATGAAAAATTGTTGATTTTTTATATGAATCGATTGCGTACGTGATACAAAGTTCACCGGGTCAGTTAGGAAAAAATATTTTCCATTAAAAAAAGTTTATTCGATGTAATATCATAAAATGATAAATCATGCATCAAGATTCGCGTATATTTAGCACTCAAGAGTTAAAGAACTTTTGTATTTAAAGTCACGAGCCTGAGAACTCTATATGCAACACATTATAAGTACTCCGGATATATGTATGTACAGTATCTGGGTAATATCTGTCACGTGTATACACGTATATACGTTTAATAATGATGACAATACGTGTAGGTTGGTCGGAAGATAAAAGGGACCTTGAATGAATCGTCTCCAGCACATGAACCTCTTAGGAGCACTCAAAATATTGTTACTTTTTCGTACACGTGCACACAAAACGCACACACATTTTATTTAAAAGTTTAGCCTCTAAGCTCCATCGTCTATGCAGTAATAATACAAGTTGAGTGAGAGTTCTTTTTAAAAAACTTTCATATATCGAGAATAAAGAAAATTCAAATCGGAGAGTCTCGTTAAGCGCTTTTCCTTTCTTTCTCCCGTTTTCTCTACTTGAAAATTTCTTTTGATTATATTTTCTCTAGTGGAACTCCTTGAAAATTTCGAGCGAAGAAAATGAGGAGCACTTTTTTTCCTTTCATGCAGTGCCTCGTACAAATGTACCCAAGGAAAGAGGCTCCACGCGAATTTAACATAATTGCTCCGAAATTTCAGTGGGAATATTTTTATCGATTTGGACATCGCATTAGGGAAATTAGGGTGGGAATAGTGTGAATATCGTTTGAGATGGAATTTCTTGAAAATTTGCACAGATCTTCTTTAATGTCACACTAAAATTAATTTACGAAGTTTTATCATCTACAGATCGAAATATGAATTGTTAAAAATGGTCACATTAAAATTTTTTATTAGAGTTCTTATTAAAAGTGGTCATTAAAAAAAAATTAATTTACAGATTCATAAGTTCTGTCTCAAGAAATTTTAAGTGATGACTTTACATCCGGTGAATATGTATGACCAAACTTTTCAACGGATTGACTTATTGATTCATTTATTTATTCATTAAGAGATATGCTATTGTGCAGTCTGCATGTTTAAAAAGTTAGTGAAATTGAAAAAAAAACTTTTTTCTATTGAATAAAAACTTTGATTGGATCAACAACAATTATTTTCAATAATTCACTTTTACATTTGCTAAAACACTGAAAGTTTTAGCACCCAAAAAATGTCCTATCATGCAACAGGAATTTAAATTTTCTATAAGAATTTAATATAATGAAATCAAATTTTGTAACGCCAGTACTCAATTAAAACGCAATTTTGTTCGAACTGTACTCTGAGGATGATAATGGGGACTGTCAATCCTCTTGAGAGTGATTATGGTTGATTCGATAAGAAAGTCAGGTTTTTATAAGAGTGTTAAGTCTGTAGAGCAGAAAATCAAAAGTTTGATAGTGCGTATTTTTTGAACAATCAAATGAAGCTTCTTTAACGCCATACTAAGATCAGTGCAAAATTTTACTCAAATTAGAAAGCTCGTTACTGAAATATTTATTATACAAAATTGCAACTTCAAAAATTACCATTTTTAACAATTAATATCTTAATAAGGAGCTTCCTAATCGTCGTGAAATTTTGACACAACTTTTTAGAGACGTTACTTAATATTATGTAAAATTTTCAAATATTTTTCAGCATTTTTGTTTTTGAATACAACATTCTTGACCATTTTTTTGTATATCCGTAAAAATGTATAAACATTAAAAGATGCACAACTTTACCACCTACTAACTTACTGTGAATAATGAGATCTATATTTATGAAGATTTTTGAAGGATGAACAAGCCTGACAACCTCAACAAAAAGTAAATTCTTGATGTCCAATTTACGATACTCATACTCTGTCTTTTACCAAATAGTTGCTAATTTTTTTTGGGGCTTAATGTGACTATCGATAAGCAACACGAGCACTTTCTACCAACAATTAAAACCTTTTTTTATTGTTTAAATGCAATACGAAAATAAAGAACATAGAAAAAAATTCGTAAAAATTTTACATTTTTGAATTCATATTCAGAGAAAATGGTTAAAAAATTGTCTATGAGAAGCAACGCTACATCTAAGAAACTTTGGAGTTTGATATCTTTGAAATTATTCGGTAAAAAAATTTCAAATTTGGCACATAATTTTTTCATATACTTAGAAATAATATCAAAAGTTAATCAATTGTCACATTTTTAAAATATTGCTGATGCACCCTTTAAAAAAGTTTGTTTAGAAATGAATGAATGATAAATCGTAAAGTATACTTACGAGCATAATAGGAATTTGCGCGCCTTCCTGTCCCTTGACTTCTTGTATATCCGCCCATATCGGCCGGAGCTCTTCCAGGCTCTGCCTTGAGCACACCGAGTAAACGAGGATAAAGGCGTGACCCTTGCTTATAGAGAGTCGCTGCATTGCGGGAAACTGATGGGAACCTGCCGTGTCCGTTATTTGCAACGTGCAAATGTTCTTGTTGCAACTTATTACCTATAACATTTTAAAAACAAGTTTATTCATTTCGAGCATCACTTTAATCGTTATCGATGATTTTTATGTTTTAAGTTTTTTTTTAAATTACTATATCGTTCCTTTATTGATTCATTCTATCGATTATATTATCGGTGTGAGTAAACTATTTATTTTACCATTTAGAAAGTCTAGTTTGATGATTGTTAATTTTAAAAAACCAAATTATTGTCGAAAATCTTGGGTATTCTTCTTCTTTAATTAAAGCTAAATATGAAGTGAAAGAAAAAAAATGCAAAAAAGAAATGAAAAACTAAAAAAATAAAGTGGAACAAAAAGAACATAAAGATGTAGAGACTCGCAGTCAAGATATCTCTGTTCTGTTATTCTTTTCCCCCTCAGCATTTTTTTCACAACTCTAAAAATACTTTTCAATATTTTTTTAACTCTTCTTGTACTTCCTCGTTACACGTGGTCACGTTATTTCTTCTGCGTATATAACTGTATGGAATCTGTAGGGAATTGCCAAAATTTTTTTTGCTAAACTCAATAAGAATATCAAGTCTACTAAGATAGTTGGATCATTCAAGTAAATTCCACTATAATCAATGAAAATTTTATTATTTGTAGATAAATACTTGATTAATCAATTTTTAAAAAATTTATCGAAATTAACCGTGTCGTTTTTTAATAAAAAATTTTTAAGTTGAGCTGTTTTGTAAGTTAAATACGATGTCTTATGGAAACTGTTATTCAGAATTTCTATTATCACAACTTTATAATGAAAAAAGTCAATCAAACTCTGAAATATAATAGACTAAACCAAACGAAAGTCGTGACAAATTTTTAATTGGCACTCCATCGTATAATTGACGAATTTATTAAAAAATACTGTCATTTTATTGACGAAAATTGCCAAAACTGTCTTCTCGAATCGCTGATAATCTAATTTTACAATTATCTTTTCTCAATATTTTATTTAAAAATTTGTTTCTTGCAAATTCGTTACATTAAAGGTCTATATAAAATTAATAGTATGATTTTTTAACACAAATAATCCAATCTACCTTAAATTTGAGACTGAATTTTCAACCGATTTGTCATCCCAAATTTGAAAAATTGAAAATAAAAAAATATTATTTTATGCTCATTTCGAATTTTCAGATATCGAAAATCTCAGTTATTTGTATTTTTGAACGAATTCTTGATACTTCATCGGAGGAAAAAATTAAAATACAGAAAATAAACGAAAAAAAAGTAATTTTGACCCTTTACATTCAAAATGTAGCTGTTAAAAAATTTACTCAATTTTAAACGATTAAATTCCCTGGAAAATAATTGAAATATTTCATTAAAATATAATATCCTGTGGTGTTCATTTTCTCAAATTTAAGATACCCTTTCATAATAATTTTTAAAAAGCTATTATTGGGATACTTGTTGCTAAAACATAAAAAATAGTAATGAAAGCAAATATTCAATTTTAAAGCAGATGGAATAGAACTTTTTTTTAAAAGAAAATCCATTTCACTCTAATGCTTATATCTCTTAATTTTTTTTAATCTTTAAAATACTGATTTTAAAAATTACAGTCGGTGCTAATCGAACAGATGGATTAATAATTCTATATAACAAAAATAATGAATTTTATGAAAAAAAAAATGATGATTCGTGAACTTCAAAAACGTTTTTTGAAAGTGTTCCAGTTTTCGGGATTTTACAATTTTTTTCAGTTTATATTTAAAAAATGGCAGAAAAATGTTATCGACATTAATTTTAAAAAAATCATGCCCGAAGAAGATTTAAAAAAAATTTGATCGACGTAATAATCTGTTGGCTTCAGGGTCGGTGGCCAAAAGATTGAAGCGCATGTATTGTGGTCTCTCTCTTTCTCCTTCTCTCTTTGTTATTCTCGTCTTTTGATGACATGACCTCGTGCAACTACGATCGACGTATATTTTCCACTACGATTTCATATAAGAATACATCAACCCGACGTCGAGCCAATACATGACTGTAAATGTGAATAAACGCATACGTCGTTATCGCGGAATCTCATTCACAAGCATTCGTGCATGTGCGAACAGAAAAGGAAGAGAGAGAGGCGACCGAGTTATTTCACAGTCCACAATATTGGTAAAAAAAGCCACGTAATTGATTTCTATTCTTTCGAAAATTCCATTATTGTGCGAAAAAATGAAATCACAAGAATTGAAATAAAATTCGATTAATGTTTTTCTTTTGACTCGAAGCCTTTGAAATGTTATTGGGTTCAATTGGATCATAAGAGAAAATATATAAAAATTGCTTCACGCGTTCCTCCAATTTTCTATCAAACATTAAAATTTAATTAAATAGTTATGTGATTTATATATTTAAAAATTAATATAAAAGAAAACTTTTTATTATTTCTTAATATCAAATTCATCATGAAACACATTCCATTCTCTTGAAAATTCAATTTCGAATTAAAAAAAAAGGTATATCTGTTAATCAGCATTCAAAAATGTATAAATTTTCAAATAAATTCATGTTCGTGATAAACTTAAAATAGAAAAAATGTTGAATTCTCATTAGAATAGCATGCTCAAACAAACAATTAAATATACAAAATTGTGGCTTTAATCGATATTAAGGAGGTATTAGCGATACTTATTAGTCAAATGAGACTATTTGACTTATTTTTAAATGAGGCGTAAAAAAATGACTTCTAAGATTAAATAAATCGTTTTTTACCAAGTATACTAATTTTGAAATGTAAAATATTGATGTAATAGAGATAGTTAAAAAGTGATTTTCATTTTTAAGTTACAATTTGACTTGGATTCACTCACGTATGAGTGTCATATCTGATATTATCATTAAGTAATTCAATGAAATGTTCGACGACCATATGTTTTTATGGTTAATAAATAATTAAACCTTGTACGCTAATGAACACGTGAGATTTTTTAGATTGTTTGAAATTTCAGTCTCAATATATATATATATATTTTTTTTAATCGAAGAGTGTATGCAGACGGTTTCTCATAAGACTCTGGCTTATGTCGAACATACTTTGTCGGGATAATTTTCGCTTATTTTATCGATAATGCTACTTGAAATGTAGCCATCGAAATATTGGATTAATGCTCTATATACTTTAATAGAAAAAATTCAATATCGTATTTAATACCTAATACTTAATACTCTTTACAAGGTATAGAAAAATTGAAGAATAAGCGTACAAAAGAAACGAATTTAAAAGATTGAATAAAATTTATTCAAATATTACTCTCATTAAGGTAAAGCTCTGAAGAGATCGTTAGTGTTTGACTTTGGATAAATAGATTATTTCGAAACCACATTTCAATACCGATAAGGTGTGGGAGGTAGTTCGATCGAATTAGGGTTCACGTTTAACACCATGTTTTTTTGCATCTAATCGAAAGAGCTGACTATGCTTTCTATGTCTATCAAATTTCAAATCGATTTACCACGTAGTTTGGGCGTAATTAATAAATAATGTAGCATTACTATTATAGCAGATAAGGCTCAGATGACACACCATCTAAATTTCAATTTATACGGAAAATTAATCGTTTGATGGTCAAAAAAACTTACCACTATAATCATTGATATCTTAGGAAGCGATTTATCAACGATTTCAGTTAATTTACCACAGGGTTTCTTCAAATTTTTATAATTAATGCAATTTTGCGGCTGCTATCCTTGTCACACATTAGATCTTTCTTTCTAGCAGAAGTTATTAATGAAAATACATAATAACATGGCGGCGCAGTCACGCGCGCTTTATTTGGATGTGGTCAAGCGCAACGTACTAAAATCCTTATTCAAAGATTAAATTTTTTATTGCTTATCATTATAATATTAAATAATTGCTCAACTTTAGTTTATCAAAAAGTTGCAAAAAAATTTTTTTCTTTATCCAAAGTTAAACATTTTTTAACGAAAAAAAACAGCCTCTTGCAAGCATTGGTCGAAATGACATACGGAATAACGCTAGTCAAATTCAGTCGTCATTATTTCCGAGCACTAATTATTAACTTATTATCAAGAAGCCTAAAACAAGTTTATAATATTTTGTAATGAAACAATTAAATTTATCATAGATTTTATATAACCTAATTGTACGTTGATAAAAAAATAAATTGTACGGATGAAATTTGACTTTGGCCCAACTCGAGCGAACTAACGGATAATCTCGTTACCTGTCTGTAAGTATCCTCGATAGTGGGTATGTACGATTCGCGAAAAGTTCCTTTGACGAACCGAAGTACGAGGGAACTTTTACCAACACCACCGGCACCGAAAACGACGACGCGGTAGTCGTTGCTCTGTTCCGGCATCCTGACATCTGCCGTGATTACTTATTAAACCCCCGATCAACGGGGTCCCGTCGAGTAGCACCAACCAATCGTTTTCCCTCCCTTTTTTTTCACTTTGTACTTCACCTCACTCCCCGAGCACGCCTTGCCCAATCAATTCGTTGACTTTTCGTTTTTATTCGACTTCCGTCTCCTTATTTCTTCGATAAAGAACAAAAAAAACTGCGATAAAACTGGATCGTTAACTGGCGAGAATCATCGACGAGTATCAGCCTCGATTGCTTATTTCCAAGCGGACGAGACGAAAGAAGAAAAAAAAAGGTGGCAAAGCCTGATGGAAATCGTAGCTCAACGAGCCTGTAGGTTAGTTTCCCTCTCAGATGGAGGCTCGCTTCCGGTCCGACGATTCACTTCCGTCCGAGCGATGAAAAATCCTCGAGAGCGTGAAAAAAGCACTCTCGCGTGGGAGGAACTGAGAGGCGAATCGGCGAACGTTGAATTTTTAAGGAGGAAGAACGTTCGACGATGATAAAATAGTTCGTTATCGAGGGAATAATATTCCACTGTCCCGAGTCTCTTTTGGCAAACGTTATGCGGTTACGAATGACGGAATCCTCCTGCCGAGCCGCGACGATGTCCCTTCGCTCTTTATATGCGTCATGCTACTGTACGGGCGAGGGGTGAAAGGTCCTTCCGGCGTCGTATGAAAGGTTGCCACACGCTCAAAAACTCCCCATCACCGGGCGAAATAACGTTACGAGAGACGAGACACAAGGGAGGAGAGAGCCCTTTGATATTCACCTACGTTTGCACTTTATCGACGAGCGAGACGCTTATCCTCCGCCTCGGCATCTCTCTCTCGCGCACCTTCGACACGCACACACCGGCACGCTCGGGAAAAACACGCGCTCCTCTCCTGCTGCGAGAGAACTCTCTTCGAGTATTAGCCACGGAGAGAATTTATTTCACTCGATATTTCCATCCGCTCTCGAATCGAGACGACACAGCTCGACGTTTTCACGCCGAGTTATTATTCTTTAACAGGATCAAGAGGTTGTACCTTTTTTTATACTCAAAATTTGTACTTGAGGCAACCAGCGTGTTCTTTCTTCATTTCTTTTTTTCCTCTATTATTTCTATTTTTCGTTATTACTTTGGGTTTCGTTACGTTAGAATATGTTTGCGAGACGCTATTTCGACGAGTTTACATTCCGGACTCGCTCTCGTTCCATTCGAACAACTTGTGCGACACTCGTTCTTTCTTGTTTCTTCTTCGCTTCGTTTTTTTTTCTTTCTCTCTTGTCCAACCCCTTGATTCCGCGTTCAACGAGTCGCCGTTCGGGGTGATCACATTTGGGGGACACTCGACTGACGAGGCCTCGAGGCGTCAAGCTTCTCGTCGGGGGTTGATTATTTTCACGACGCGACGCGAATCTCCCGGTGCGTTACGCCCTCTCTCTCTCTCTCTTTTCTCCACTCTCACCCGGGTTACTCCTTCACTCTGGCACGGCCAATTTTCCCCTCCTTCCCTCGGCCGCCGTCCCTCGCTCGCCGAGTGCGAGCTACGTGCGCAGTGCGATCGCGAAACTGTCCGCGAACGGAGTTACGTGGAAAATCAATACGCAACGTGGGTGTATGAGTAAACGGGGAAAACCGAGCGTACGGGCGAAAGACGTCACCGACGGTCCACTTGAGAGCGTTGCCTGAATAAAATTAAAAAAAAAAAAACAATTTCGAAAGGAGTGTCCAGAGAGATGTGTCCAAATAAAAGCATTATTTATTTTACTCGTTTTTACATGAATTTACAATGATGTACAGCGGATAATGTGTCGATTAAAAAACTGACGAGTTTGTCATTCGATGAGAATAAAAGTTAATTTTTTTTTCAATCACAAAATTCGTTCTTTCTTTTTCAATGTTATTGGATAATTTATGGATAGAAACCTTGTGGAGTTTGCATCGTAGTGAGTTGAAACATCTTTGAACCGTTTGCAATGATTCATCTTGCATTAGGATTTCTTCTGATCATGTCACTGCCCTCATTTTCTATTGAGTCGTAGGTCCATTTTCTGTTCATCCTGTAACACAGTTAAAATTGTTTTCGTCATCTGTCTAGAAATTCGCGAGGGAAGTAATTTCATAATTAGCTTAAAAAACTCTGTTTATAAAACATGCGAAAGGAAATATTTTTTTGTGAAGAAAAGAATTACCGTGTTTTTTGTTTTTATTGAAAATACTTGTAATGATCATAATGGTTGTAAATCAATTGATATTTTAATGAGGACGAGCTGCAGGATCTTGATGGAAAGGAATAATCGAATGCTGAGTATGTAAAATTTTTGGTATACTGAAAAAATGATATCGAACATGAATTACCTGCATTCGTGGCCACATTTTGGTGATTCGCACTTTGAACAAGGAAAGTGGCAGCCGCTGCAATCGACTTGTAAGCAGTCGCAGAGATTTGTGCCTGTTTTTATCAAAACGCCTCTCTCGTCGTAGGCATAATGTTTTTTGCCACCAGGATAGAGGCGTCGATTCAATTTTCTCTTTTCTCTTTCGCTTCTTTGGGGATCGAAGTCGCGAAGAAATTTTCTCGCGTTGCTGTCGATGACTCTTAATCTGGAACGTGTGTTCTGAAACACGCAAAACTCACTCTCATCTTTTTTCGCAGAAAATAAAAAATCCTCAACTTACCCTCTCGTTCGAATCGGATCCGCCGTTCATAATTGATGCAGAGTTTTTTTTCTTTTTTCAAAGTACGCAAAACAAATTAACTGATTTTGGTAACAGCTCAACTTAACCTATAAAATCTTTAATTTTTGAAAAATAATTTTTTAACCTAACACTCGAGTTTTATTGCTGAAAGTTTCATTATCTCGAGGCTTGAGAAGGCTGTAATGCTCGTATAATGATTACAACTTCGTTTCTAAATTTGTATACCACTGACAGAAAAACGTTTGCAAATGAAACTTTCTGTTCAAATTGACGCAGAAACAAAACACCAAACGTCCAGTGTATCATTTGCTGAAGAAACCGTACTTATCAATTGAGTTGTTGTTGGTAAGATAGAAATCTGTGTAAATAACCAGATCGATGAAGAAGAAATCTTGAAGCATTGCGAAAAAAGAGGTCGATGACTTGCCAATTGCGGTACAAGAAATTATTTTTTTCTGTGCCCAACAGTAGAAAACATGATTTAAAAAAAATAAACATTTTTTTCATAAGCTACACTATGCTGTAATTTGATTTTTTTAATTTTTCCAACCTTTTTCATGCTCTATAATGATCGAAAAATATTTTAACGAAAAACTCAAGCCCGAGTGTTTCACATTGTCACGTTATCTTTTATTTGATCTAGCGAGATTTATTTATTTTCTTTTTTCATATTGCGATGGAACGTTCATTGAGTAAACATCGAGTCTCGTCCACCACTTAAGGTATAGTTATTCTGTCAAAAAATCGTTTTCTTAGAATTTTATTTGCAAAAACCTTCTTTGATACAAATGTGCAAATAAAATTAAATTGTAAATTAAATTTAAAGAGGGTTCATTGCGTAGAATTCAAGATATTTATTGTCAAAAATCATTATTTTCTGCAGTCTTCCATAAGAGCACGTGTTAGATATTAAACTTGTTGAAATTTTTCACAGCTTTTTATTGTACTTCAAAGAAGCTTCCTTTAGGTTTTTAAAAAAATCCTAAGATTATGATTTTTTTTATTTTCATAGATACGTAGCAAGTACAAGTCATCGTGGATGACCTTGAATTTTGAGTATGTTGTTCTTCAAACAATTCGCAACAACTTTTTTTAAAAACCACATGATATGGAAATAAATTCAAATAAAAACTTTTGATTTGACTGTACCGATAGAACTATACCTTAACTCCACTACTCTCTTTCCCGATTGTACAACTGTTAAAGTTGCGTAAGTTTAACCCGATAAAAATAAAGAGCCTCCTAGACCGTGACCTTCAAAAACAGTATATCCTATATACAATGTACTCATCGTAGTAAAAGCTATATATACGCGGCTTATTTGAGGTAGCTCGATAGCTGTTTACCGTATAAAAAGGTGTCACTCCCCTTCCTCGGAGAAGTAGTATGTTTATATAGAGGGATGTAAGTTTACGAATTTCTCAAAATATTATTAATATCATAAATTAAACACAATTACACTATTTTTATTGAACTTTTCTCACTTTTGTATACTAGACTATTTTAGCTTATGCCCACGTATATGTACACGAATGAGCATGATTCGTATTGCATTTTTTTTCTCCAAAACTAAAGATCAGATAATGCTGATTAAAAAAAAAATTATTTCTTTAGAAAATACTCTATAGTATTGTGTATTTTAAAATAATTTTCTTAATCGTTCGTTTTATTTTTCTGCAGAACAATTTATCAAAATTGTATTAGATAAACGGCGATTAATGCTTTCGAACTGTTGTAAGCGGTTTATACGAACAATAGAAAACACGACGAGTGAGCTCAGGGAATCCATCGACGATCATTCATTCATAAAGAAATTGTGCATTGTGCAACGATGTTGGGACGTCAATTCCCATTTACGTGATTACAAAGCGGAAATAAATATTTAATCGCCTTATCGTTATCGTGAAATGACAAAAAATATTTTTGCACCATTTTTATAAGATTTCATTGAACTGCTTTCGAGAATGGAAAACATTCGAGGAGGGAGGATACTTTCCATAAAAAATCAATTATCGACACAAATTGCCATTAAAAATGAAATGGATCCTTAAAAAGTAACAATGAGATCGTTTTTGTTTATTTCAATATTTTGTTTTAATAATTTATTATTATTATAATGTACATGTAATAATAATAATAAAATAATACCAATTCAATCATTTTAAAAGCAAACAAATGATATTTTTTTTATGATTTACACTCAGATATTGAGTTCCTGTAAAAATGAAAAACCAAATTTAAAGAAACTGGCTATCGTACATATGTATGAAATTCCAATGTTTATCCTCGAGTGTCGATGGCACACAAATAGCCACAACAATGAAAAAAATTAATTATTTCTCGACAATTACTCAAAATTTATTGAAGATAAATATTTCAGGTGTAGTTCGGCCGTCATATGAGTATAGTCAAGTTGGCAACTAATTTATATTGATTAAATTTAAGTCTAAATTATTAATAAAATTAATAAACACTTACATTGAAAATATTTTTATCACGCGAATGTGCTAAAATGCTTTAAAAATTCAATCAGCTGTTACCCACAGTGCAATGTAATGCCTTCCATCCGCTTCCGACACGTCAAAAACAAAAGTTTTTTTATGTTTTCTTTCTTAAAAGCACCGTAAGGTAATATTTTCTTGAAATAAACAGAATCTGTTATAAATTTTATTTATGATGGAAACTTTTCTGAAGCTCAATCACCGATTATTTTT
The DNA here is from genome assembly GCA_030522545.1 of Cremastinae sp. A BG-2022a. Taxonomy (NCBI): domain Eukaryota; kingdom Metazoa; phylum Arthropoda; class Insecta; order Hymenoptera; family Ichneumonidae; species Cremastinae sp. A BG-2022a. Next base: position 7,609 of record JAPYYW010001371.1, on the reverse strand, counting down.
TTTTACAGTTTACATTATTGCGAGTTCTTCCATAAGGTACTGTGTTAAAAATCAAAATTTTAGAATGAAATAATTCAAAATTTTTCCCCGCAAGAGGCCCCGAAAATGTGCTTATAATCAAGGGAATATTCACTGTACTTGTTCAAATATAGCCGAACTACTTTAATGTAGTCTTATTACTGCATAATGTCTTGTTCGAGTTTTTCTTCAATTTTCCTCGTACAGAACCGTAACTGTTCGTTTGTTATCTTATCACTTTTGTACAAGTTGTAGGTACATATCAATAAAAGTAACAAATTGCATTTGCTGCACGGAGACAATTCTTCCAGGCGTACAAGTCAAATTTTCATTCGAAAAGTAATTTTTAAATTCAAGTTCGTGATTCAAAATGCGCCAACGGATAAATTTGAAAGCTCAAAAAGGGACGATTTCTAATTATCTTCGTTTGAAATTCGATTTTCGTAACTGTCGAACGTATACCATAGACTTTTAAATAAATAAGATGCAAGCGCTTGGGAGCGCGCATAAAGTTCAAACTTCATATCCGACTTGCTGTAAAAAGCCAAGACGCTGAAATTAAAAAAACAGCCATTATGTTTCTCAACGTTAGCGTACTTTTTACGGGAAGGTTGAATTTAACGAGAGCGAAACCGGTGCGGGTTTTCGGAGCGTAAAGCGAATCTCGCTGGAATTCCAACAACGTTACGGTGTTAAATAATTCAGGGAGAAAAACGGAGTGCAAATTGCGAAGGTTGTACATCGCGGACACCGTCCCGAGAGAGGCAACACCCCCGCGTGTATGACAACAAGAAGAGCTCTTTTCGCTTATTTTGCAGACCCCGGCCTCGGCTCATACTTTTTTTCTTGTATACACGCGAGAGCGTATATTTGCTCGTTACAGGGACGAGCATCAAAGTTTTTCGTTTTACAGCCCGGGACCGTGGGTGTGCGCATAAACTTCGCGCTCTCTTTATCCCGACTCGTTCCATCAATTAAGCCCCCCCGTTATAATAAAAACATCGCGATTGCGTAATCTTCCGTGAATTTGTAGTCGATGACCGAAGGTTGTTCCAACCCTTGACGCGGGGTCGTGACATTCTCGATATCTCGCTTACCTGCCTCGGCAAAGATCTCAAAATAGAAATCGGAAAAAGCCGGGAACAAAAAAGTGAGGTTAAAAAAACCTCGAACAGAGGTTAGGACAGGGGAGGGGTGGAAGGGAGTGCGGGAGCGTTCGGCGAATGAAATGTAAGCGGGGGCGAAGCGTGTTTTATGCGTGGTAGTAAACGCGTGGGTGCGCTGCTGTATCGAAAACCCGATGTTTTCTCTCCTTCTTGCGCATTGATTATATATAGAAGCGCGCTCCTGCCGTCAAAGGCGACGGGCGCGACGTCTGAATATAGCCCGCGTGGTTGCTTCGCCCACGAGCCACGTGCTTTTACCGAACTTCCTCTATAACTATATCCGAGAAAAAGTATTCTACCGATCACCCTTTCACCGCTTCTCTGCACGAATTTCGGACACACGCGAATGAGATCCGAACCGCCGCACAGTGACACCAGCGACTCATAATCCTGCGGCTAATTGCGAAAGTAACCACGTAGGCGGCAAATCCAATGTGGGTGAATATAAAAAAAGGCGTCGAGCAACCACTTGACGAATTCTTTTTTTAGGATTTTCCAGCACTTGTTGTTTTCAGTTAAGTTCAAACTTCTTTAATTCTTTGTCAATGAGAATAATTTTTTTTTAGCCCACGCAGGTTAATGGCAAAAATGGGCTGATCTTTGGATTTTGACGAAATATTAATAGTTTGCATGTTTGAGCAAATCGCGTTTTGTGTCACGTGGTACATCTACGGCATCACCTTAAGGTGGTATTAGCGATACTTACTAGTCAAATGATATATACTATTTGGCTTTTATTTTTAAATGAGGCGTAAATAAATGACTTCTAAGACTGAATAAATTGTTTTTTTTTATCAAATATACTAATTTCGAAATACAAAATATTGATGTAATGACAGTTAAAAAGTGATTTTCATTTTGTCATATCTGATATTATGATTAAATAAATCAATAAAAAGTTCGATGACCATATATATTTTTATGGTAAATAATTAAAACTTGCACGCTAATGAATACGTGAGATTTTTTAGATTGTTTTAAATTTCCTTCCAAATTTTTTTTTTCGATGCTAACGGTTTCTCATGAGACTCTGATTTATGTTGAACATGTACTTTGTCAATATAGATTAATACTCTATATCGTAAAAAATAGCTACAATTCATTTTCATATCTCCTTAAAATTAAATTTCAAGCGTAATAAATATCTGTCACTTCGGAGATTGAAATCACACACAAACAGAGGGCAATCATCTAATTAATCGATTGGACTCTCGATAGTACAATGATGGACGTATTAAATGTGGAAAGCAAAATTTTTGAGAATGCCTTATTGCCTTGTAAAAATCAAAATATTAATTGTATAAAGAGCCTGCTCAGGTAGCAAGCTTCAAACGCCCATGAGTGCTGATAAAACTCGCGATGCTTATTTTAACATACAAAAATGTCAAATAAAAAGCATGCTCAGTAGGTCCAAGATGATAACTTTTAACGTGGGTTATTACAAAAAATTATCAAAAATTGAATCAACTTTGAAGAATTAATAATGTAAACACCCTGCGATATTTGAGCAAATTCAAAAAGTTGAACAATATTCTCTACAGTAATTTAAATATTTACATTTTTTTAAATATAAAAATTAATGGATTATTTGTCCGACGCAAAGTACTTTTCACAGCGTTCAACAACTCGGAACAGAATCGATTTTGCTGGTGAACCATTTGAACATTTTTATATATTCAAACGTTTCTACATTTATTTGATGTAAATATTGTTTAAAATTAAAACGTGTGATGAGTTATGAATTACTGAAATCTCAGACTGCAATTTGGATGTGAATTTCAAGCAGATTGTTTAAATATTTTTTAAAATGAAAATAAAGTGAACGAAATCATATGGTCTTTCGATTTTTTAGACGGTGACCAAAATTAGAATATTGTTACAAGTCGTGTATTATATTTATATTATTCGTGGTGAATTTCGGCAAGAAGTCTTGGACAATCATTATCGTATAATTTAATTGTTATCAATAAATATCAATCTAGTTGCTGCATTAAACATGTTTTAAGTACATTTTTTGGAACTATATTACGCATTCTCGTCGTGCATTAATTCCAACGAAGGCAAAGTGTTTTTAGGAATAATTTGATGTCTACCATTAATGTTGGTCGTGTACTGGAAGTGAATGGTATACGGGAAAGCAGAAATTATGCGACTAGGATATGAAAACTATTTGTCACTTTTATTTCACACGCTGAAGGGATATCGCCGTGACTGTCACGTTGGGAGATGTTCCCATGCGGATGATGTGTTTATACGCGATTCCGCCACCTACGCGCTATTACAGGATGCCAGGTAAATTGAGGAGAAAAACGTGAAACACGTCGGTAGGGAAGAAGAAGACGAGGATCAGAGGGAGGAGAAAGGGCTCCGTTTGCTATCGGGGAAGGGGCAAAATGGAAGAAAAAAAAACGAGAGAGGGAGACACGGAGCATGGCAGGAAAGGATACGTGTAGTATACGTATCGCATACAAACGCGGAATGGAAGGAAAGCGCAGAATGTGGGCGCACCAGTTTTGCGAGTCATTCAGAGAACTGCCATGGACGGAATACATGGACGCCCATGTATTCAGATTCCCAGGACCGCCGCGGGGCGCCCGAATCGTCGTAGCGAGAAAGGCGCTAAATATCATTCGAGTCCTCCTTCTATAGTATTCATCCCTCTTGCTTTCTCCAACCGCCAAGTGTTTTTTGTTTCGCTTCCACGACTATCTATGAATCGGGGATACACATCAACATAATTGTACATAGTACGTAATATATATGTATATTTTTTATATTTATTATATACATATATATATATAAATGGATATGTAACGGTGGAGACGAGTATGTACAAATCCCGAAGGCACGAAAATCATTCACGTTATTCCCGAGTTCTCACTCTCCCGAATCCCATCACGTGTAGTTTATATTATATAACTAACCATCCAATTATATTACCTTATATAAATATCAACTAGTCAACTTGTTCTGATGGTCTTATTATTATTATATTATTATTATTATTAGTTGTAGTATATGTATATGCGTTATTAAACAAACATTTAAAATGAGTATATATATATATATATTGCTTAGAATTAACGGATTGTACACTGTATGAATGATTTTTGTTTATTATATGAAAAATTCAATTTAATACCATGTTCATATTACACTATATTCTATATTCAGATACATATTCTATATTATATTAGGAAAGTTTTATAATGCAATCGAAATTATTAAATTAACTGTTATACTATATGACAAAATTAATTACTGTGATAATTGCTGATATGAAATCTCAAACTTGACAAATTATTCATGGCAAAAAATATAAATATAAATATAAATTGAAATTTCACCAATTAATTATGAAAAATCTCTTTATGAGAAAGTATACAGAAAACAGTTATTTTGAACAGTAAATGTTTCGAATTCTACGTGTGCATTGAAATATTAATGTGTATGAGAGATCAAAGGTTTCTGCGGATTTTCAACGAAATTTTAAGGTAACGAATTTTTATAGAATTATGTCCTTATTTTATTAAATTTAATTATACTAAATAAAATCATTCATTCAGTACCAGCACGACGAATTTGATAAATTTGGATGTTTGGGATACTATATTTGGTAATTATTGGACAGAGGAGCTCTTGCAAAAATCGGGCTGATTATTTTTTTATAGGCTTCCTATGGCTATAAAACACCATAATTATAATTATTATAGAGGCGCACAGCCGTATTTCTGGGGAAAATTTTTTTTTCAGACAGCTATATGCAGATTTTTTAATTTTATTATATTTACTTAAGATAGTTTTAGCAGTACAGTAGAATCAAAAGTTTTTTTCTTAATTTTTGAGCTTAAGTTTATTAAGAAAAGTTGATGTAAATCGATTCAAGAACAACATATTCAAAATTCAAAGTCATGCAAGGTGACTTGTACTCGTTATTTACCTAAGAAAATCATGAATAATAAATTTGTGAGATTTTTATAAAAAAAAAAACTGAGGAAAATTTCTTTGAAGTACCATAAAGAATTGTGCAAAATTTCAACAAGCTTCACCGTCCAGAAGTCAAGATTATTTAAGGTTAAAAATTACAATATATAACGTGTGCTCTTATGGAAGAGAGCAGAAAATTGTAATTTTTAAAATTGAATATTTCGATATCTACACGGTGAAACTTTTTTAAATTTGATACACGTATGTTGATCATATGAAAGAAGTTTTGCACAAATTTTCAACAAAATCCCATAACTATGATTTAGTACTAGAACTACCTTAATTGACAATATGTCTGTTACATATTTGACTATTTTAAGTAACTTGGAAACTGAGAGAGAGTATGCTGTTATTGCACATATATTTACATTATTCTAAGTCACTTGGAACTTACATTCTGTGTCAATTACATTCTGTTATAAAAAAAATTTTATTGATAAAAAAGATCATGTGTCATCATAATATAATATTATTATATTATACCATTAATATTATATATTATTATTATATTATACCATTAGGAATAACTCGAAAATTACGTATAATAAAAAGACCGCCAAAACGTGTGATGTTGATTTCGAAGGGTGCAAGAGTCGCACAATTATTCTTCATTAAATCAAAACGTTTTTAGGGTGACTCCAAAATATGACCTTCTTCCGATGGAAACTTATATTCATTACGAAAAAAAACCATACTTTAGGTATAAAAATAAATATCTCGTATTTTTTTCGTTCTAATTGAATTATTCGTTAATAGGATTCCGAGAAATATATATATTTTGTGGTTGTGGTCCTGAGGTTGGGTTGGGAAACGAACGAATCATTTCGTGCTCAAACCTAATCGTGCGTCTCCCTGAATTTTTACGAGATGTTATCGATCTTTTTTCTCCTTTTTCTTTAACTCGCTGACGTCATCGAGGATCATAGGGGAGAACACGTCGGGAAGTTTTGGGCTCGCTTGTGTACTTTGCGAGTGTATTTTGTTTCTTTCCTCTCTCTCTCTCTCTCTCTCTACGGAGAATCGATAAATTTGTGGCTTTTCCGTCCGCTCGGGAGCTTCCCTAACCTAGTACTGATAACCCTCGCCTTTATTTTATGCGTTTTAAAGGTCAGAGAGCGATCACGAATCTCCCCGTTTGTATATCGTCAGTTTTATTTCGCTCGAACGTTTAAGCCTCGACGATTGGGACGGGCTTTGCCTAACGCTGGAAAAGCACGAAATTGCAAACATCGCCGCGCGTACTTACCGCCAATTTTTTTTCCTTCTCCAACGAAAACAGCGTCTGTTTTCGTTGTCTTCTCTTTTCTTTCGCCCGTAAACAACGGCAGGTGGCGCTCGACTACGTGAGACTTTTTTCTTCCCCGTTATTATAGTCTTTTGCTCCGCTCCGAAACGACTTTTCTCTTGTAATTAATTACATCCATATGAGTGTCTCGAGAACTGAATAAATCCCGGAAAATCGTAATTACCGTGCAACAATTGACGTAACTGAGAGCACAGCCACGCGTTTTTTTTTGCGTTGGTTGCAGACCGTGACACGATGAGGAAATCTGCACTTTTGTTGCTAATCATGGAGAAGGGAAGTTCGAGCATCTTGTATACAATTATTATTTCTACGCGAACAATAAGCACGCTTGTGAGAGAAAACAACCCTCTTTTGTTTTCTTTTTCTTTTTTTTCATTTGTATGTACGTTTCTTTTTTATATAGAGTTCGTATTCTTTTGCGATCGCGTCGCGTGTTTTTCTTTTCTCTCGAAAAGCGATTTTGCGAACAAAGCGCTCGAGAACGGTCTCACTGGAAATCGTAAAAACTTTCGCGCTCGTCGTAACTCGACGTTTATACACGCGCTCGAAACGGAAGTGTAGGAAGCGCGTGTGTGAAAGCTCGCGTCACACTGCCTGGCTCTATTCTTGGACAAAACTTTCCAGGGAAGTAGCGTCTTTCCGGGTATTCAACGTATATGTACTCTCGTGCGGTTCCGAGATCATTTATTTTCATTCGCCGTTTACTCCCGCGTGCACCGGCACACGCTTCGGAACCTATACATTCCGCGGCACGTGATATCTATTACGACCGAAACCGGACCTGCTCCCCGACCGTTCGTAGATTGTTGACTAAATTCAGTGGCGCCATCTCGCGACTGATCGGAATTACTCTTCCCCGAAAACTCGTCTTCATGCGTTGTCTCATGTTTCTTCATTTCCTCTCTGATTACGATATGGTTTGTTTATTTTCTTGAGTCAAGATTAAGGGGTTTCGATATAATTATAACGAAATAATTAAAATTCGTTCAAATTTGAAGAGGATATTTTTTCATATGAAATGCGTAAACACGATTTTTTTTTCGAATTTTCGTCTAATTATTTTCCGAACAATTGAACCATGAAATAGCGATTTTTAGACAATATAGATATACTTTCCGTGTATAAGAATGTA